>OMLJ01018737.1:1288-11497 GCA_900302595.1 Gadiculus argenteus | reverse complement strand
ATATTTTCATATTTTGTTTTTTTTCCCCAAATGCTGTGAGTTATTTATTTACAGTTTCCAAGTGGAAATATATACATCATTTAAGTTACATGCACTTTAGTTTAGTGCTAATACAGCACTGTCTTACTTTTGCACCATGTACTGGTATTATTGAGCTAATGTTTTATTACTCCCGAGTTAGGGGATGAAACAAAATAAATAATAATAATAAAATTGTTTATCTTTTGTGTATTTCTACTTGATACTGAATCGATATCAAAGTATTTCAAACAATATCGAATCGAATCGATATCGAATCGAATCGTGGCCTACCGAATCGAAATCGAATCGAATCGTGAGATTCTTAACAATACCCAGCCCTAGAAAAAACGATTAACAATTAAATACATTCTTCAAATTGGCTAATACAAACTGCCTACCTCTGTATGTGATACTTTTAATACTTTAGACCAATCAGGACATTCCAGAACTGATTGTTTCAGGGAACCAGGGAATGGCCTCTGATGCTAAGATTTGAAAAGTCGTGTCGTGTTTGCCAAGCTGTAAGTACACACAAAGTGCTCTGGAGAATTGGAAAATAAAAGAACATGGTTGTTTGGCCAAACGATCTTGTTCCATGGCTTTGACTAATTATTAAGTTTAAATGAAATAAATAAATGTGTTCCATGTGTGTGTTGTTAATATTTCAAAGTTGGATGTCACAGTCAAATTAATAAAATGGAAAAAGGAATTACTTCATGTATTAGACATGACAAAAAAAAGCAGGCTTTGGCGGGCACCACAATGACAGCTTCTGTTATTTTTATCCCACGTTTGGGTTTTCTTTTAATAGATTTCTGATGGAGGACTTAAAGCTCCACCTCGGTCTTGGTGGCGTTTCTAGGGAAAAGGCTGGAGATATTAGGCAGAACACCTTACATAGCATCTGGGCTCCTTGACGCAAAGCTGGGATATACTTGAGGCCCCAATATAGGCAAGGCAACTTTATTTGTATAGCACTTTTCATACACAAGGCAGACTCAAAGAGCTTCACATAGAAACATTGGCTTACAATAAACAACAATAAACATACAACAAACTCATTCGGTATGTTCACATACAGCAATTTCTAACAGGGAACAAAATGTTTGTCATTGCGATGTGTGGGCCGTTTGTTTAATAAAGACAGGGCTTTCCCTTGCCTCTCAAGGTCATTGTAGTCCCTGCTTGACCAGTCATACAAATGTGCACCATACCGCACAATCCATATTATAGATAACAAATAATTACAGATAACAGGTACTGACATAATCCTTCACATTGTGTTGCAAACCGGCCATTTTGTCTGTGTGTACAAACCATTCTCCATTTTGTTGTCTATCAGGGTTCAGTCAGGTTGTTAGTCACTAACAAAATCACTTACGTCAGTATGACTAACTTTCACTTTTCTCAACTTGCATGCACATTTGCTCTCTTCCTTATGGTCATTAATAACTCCCTCAAATGAGATGAGAGGATGAAATGGGTGATTGGGTCGTTTCATCATCAAAATCATCAGATCGGGGTAGTAAAAACTTTACGATGAGACGAGAGAAGCACTAGTCCTCTATTAAAAGGTTTCAGTTTGGTAACCATAAAGGCTTAGCTACACAGTGTTTCTGGTCTCTCTCAAAAAAGGGACATCGGTGCATTAGTTTTTCTATGCAAAACAGTTTTTGAAACTTAACAGAGCAGACGCCTTGAAATTAAGCAATGCGAAAACACTAGAAGAACGCAGACGCAATTGTCTTGTCAACTTTAACTACCGTATTTAAATCGTCCGCGGCGCAAATGTGCTCCATATTCCTCGTAAGCCTAGGGAAGACAAGCCTTTCACCAAAATATCCAATGTATTCAGAGGTTTCAATTATACTGGATAAGCTAGTGTAGCAACTGGCTGTTGGAGGACGAGGCGGATTACGATGGAGTGAGTGAGCTTTGGAAACGTTAAAATAAGCTTTCTCACTTTTGTAGAAAGTTGCATGGCAACAAAGCCAAACTGTTGCCATATAACTGCACACCTTCATGTTATCAGAAGCAACGTTTATTCAAGTAAACGGTTGCTTGTAGCGCCGACGTGGACTTCCAGCACTATTCCATGGGATGTTATTAAGTGCAGTGATTGATAACATCTGCATTTCAATTCCATTGTCTGATTTTCACTAACACTGGAATCAATGGCTTGTTGCTGTCAAGCCATACAACAACAAAACATAAATATTGGGAACAATCTGTGTGACCCAACGTGAAGCATTGACCACTAAAAACAGAACATTAAAGGTTGTATCAGCGATTCTAGGCCGAAACATACATTACATTAATCTGATCTTTCCTCACGATCCACTAGCTGCCCGCCTCATAAGCCGGCCTTCAAAAAAACAAGTCTCTGTACACAGCCTGCGCTCTGAGATCGCACACAATAACAAATGGTACTACCAATCACTCCAAACCAAAATAAACATTGATCCAACCAATCACAGACAAGGGGCGGGATCTCGGAGCACAGGCTGCGTACAGAGACAGGCCGGCTTATGAGGTGGGCAGCTAGTGGATCGTGAGGAAAGATCAGATGAATGTGATCATTTATATTTTGGCCTAGAATCGCCGATACAACCGTTAAGGATGATGCCTTCAACGACTAACTGAGGTAGCCACACACACACACACATTATAGAATTTAAACAAACTTTCCCATAAAGAGATTCCTCAACATACAATGTATTGTTTGCAACTTTTGTTCTAAAGGGTTCACAATGAGGCCCTACAAAGAGTAAGTTATGGATTATGTTTTTGCCCAGGTTGGTTTCAGCAGTGCAACCCACAACAACATGGTAAAGAAAACTAAATAAAACATTTATGAACAGCAGCACACAGCAGAGAACAAACGCCAGACAATTTCAAGAGCAATTGAGAAGCACTAGTGTTGGGAAATTGGAACTGGAAATAAACAACCAAAAAACAATTAGTGGAGATGCTTTTCTCAGACCCAGTCAAATTCAATCAATTTAAATAGACAAAAATGTATGCCACAAAATAGTGTTGTGGGGAAAATACACAAGAACCTCTAATTAAAGGAATGCTCAAGTGATTTTATACATTTGTAGTGTTCGTAGTGAAGTAAATGAATCGTGAAACAGTGTTTATTTATTCTGAATGTAATTGTACCATCTAAATCTTTATAGGTTGTATCCCTACTCCGGACACCAGAAAGGAATGAAGGTACAACCGTCTCCCTTAGGGCTGTGAGGGGTCGATATTCCCCTCGGTGCCTGCAGGGAGCCCGGAGTGTTACTGTAATCTACAGTAACAAGAGAAGCAACGCAATATGGCCTTTGTTGACAAGCATATCTGGCGGGTGTTGACTCATGTGGTATTGATGTCCGTCTACAAGGAGAGTCTAGCTCAAGTTCAGAGGGTTTGATATCTTTAGGGGTGTTTTTCCATTCAATCTGCTTGAAAAATGTACGTATGGGGATCAATGCTCCAGGGTTTGATTGAAACTGACCAGATTGCCGAGGCGTGAACGCTCACTTAAGCTCCCAAACAAAGGACTATAAGCTATTGCATGACTATAACCTGGCTCCTCCAATCAAACAACCTCAAACTCATGCTCATCGCCTGGTACGAGGTTACTGCCGCTGCAACTACTGGAAAAATGCATCTCTGACGAGACCCCTCCCGCCTTCCTGATGACACTAGGGTTTAGGTTTAGGGTTTAGGGTTAGAGGTTAGGGTTAGAGTTAGAGTTAGAGTTAGGGTTACGTTGGAGAAACGCTCCCGTTCAAAATGCATTGCTTTACATTGCGTGCTGTGTAGCACGAAAAAGGTGGAGAAACTCCACCTCATTTACATTTCGTTCTGTGTAGCACGAAAAAAAGTCAGACTATCGTGCTCTGGGACACGATTCAATAGATTAGTAACGTTTGTGCGCATGAGCACGATATGGCGTGAGACTGGGCTGAATAACCGTAGACGTAATAAAGAGTAGATGCCGCATCGACCGCTGCTGCCTACTGGCGCAGACGAGCCGTGGGGCCGCCATCTTGGACAGGTCGACTGCTCCACTCAGTGTCATCTGTTGGGCTGGTGCAATGAACTGTCAGCGCGTTGAATTCATCATATCTCACTGAATACAAAACTGATTTTCACGCGGCTATTTTAGCTGAAAAGATCATACATGTAGCTATGATACAGGACACATGTTTTTTTCTTCTTTTTTTTACATTTAATGTTTAATGTTACTTGTGAACAGTAATCCCGCAGGCCCTGCTTGCGATGGTCCGCCGATCTGAGCAGGAATAGGCTGCTCAGTGCTCTGGCATCCTGTCTGTGCTGCTGCTACGCAACAAGAGGACGACCGCTCCAAGATGGCCGCCGCATTTCCTGCACTCAGCAAGCCAATGCAGCGTCTACTCTTTATAATGTCTATGGTAATAACACAGGCCCGCCACTGTGGACGGCTCAACACAGTACAGTAGCAATAGCCTCCATTTTAATGTGTTGCCTTCAAGACATTAAGGATGATGAGTTCAAGGCCAACCTAGCTTTTGGTCTAGGGTGGTCTAACGTTTTCACAATGAGGCCCTAGTAAAAGTACGGTAATAGATTGAAGTTATGGCCAGGTTGGTGAAGCAGTACAATTGATTAATACCATTGAACAATGGTCAACAAAAAAGAAAATAACAAAAACATCAAAAAAGAAGATGTATATAAATATAGATATTTGAAAAGCAGCAGACAGCAGAACAAACACCATCTTATTTCCAAAAGCAATTGAGCAGCAGGCGTTGGCAGCACATTGATTTGAGTTAAGTGACACATCAATGGGGTGGCGGTAGCGTTTCAATTGTGCTGCGGTGGTGGCGGAGACAGCAGAGCTAGAATCCATGCATCTGCTTATTTCATTGTGAGAGTAACTTTTGGGAGCTTGTTTGTGACGTTATTGAGCTCTGACAACCTCAGCATCGCATTAGTTGAGGCAGTCAACATATGTGACGTTCCCGCCCTGCATAATCTCGATGTAAGATAGGCCACAAAGCTCTCAGAGCCAATTTTGGCAATATTGATCAAGGCCTTCTGAAATTGCCTTGTCTAGCTTCTGATTATTTGCTTGGGAAAAAAACACGTTGAGTTCTCCTGTGATGTTCGACAAGAGGCCATGGCAATCAATACAAACATAATGAAACACAACCGAGTTGATGGAAATGCCTCTGATTTGTAGATAAAAGGACTGGAGAAGAAATAGTGGCATGTAGACGTGCAGCTGCCATAAATGCCTTTTGTTGTTTCTTTGTTAAACTCTATTTTTTTACTCTCTGCAGTGCATTAATCTTATAGCGTACTTGACTTGGGTTTACTATTTAATGTAATGTTTTGGCCGCCACCAAAAAATGTAAATACCAAAATCTACACAGATACTGCTAAATGACACATCTGCAACATTCATTTATACTTCTACCTCCACTGGGCTATCGCTAAGTGGCTTTAATTGAGTGTGTAAAAAGGCAATTAGCTGGTGATAAATGAATTGCATGGGTGAATTCTGTTACTGCTAGAGCAGGGGATTTTCTTTAATCCCCATTCTGCGATAGTGCACTAAATCAATTGACATGACTGAAAACATTAACTTTAATTGACGCTTCAAGTCAACAAGCACACAACACTGCAATAACAACAATTAATCTCAGAATGGCACTAAGAAAAGAAAGCAGGTTTTTAAAACAGCTGGGGTCACACTAACACTACCATTACTATGCAGGTGGGAGACTGTCACGATTTTGAACGCTGTCTATCAGAAATAAAAGTATGTATTCGTGAAACTCTTGCTCTCGTTACGCAATAATGTATGGTCAATCAGCAATCATGTTCATCATTAGGCTACAGACAGTTGAATAAAAAATTTAAGTTTGCCAAATTGAATGAACTGCTCCAATGATCCAAACAGATCTTATTGAAGCCGCCTAGAGGCAACGTGAAAAGAAAAATATCTACCTTCATTTCATACAAGTGATATACTGTATGAACTCTTACAAACAACTTTCAAACAGCCATCTCGTCTGAGTGACTTGCAAAACACAGATATTGATTGTTTGAACAAGTTACTAAAGGAAAGTTCCACCCTCACGCTTTAAATCTAGAGCAAGATCATAGTTGATAGATCATAGTGTCCAAAGCTGTCCAAATGTACCGTAAAACCAAACTAAAAGGCTCAGAATGAAAAACAGATGCTAATGTTTGATTTTGTCAATTTCGGGGTGAGAGCAACTCAAGGGGATATGAGAGGGTCTCGACGTGTGGACGATGTGGATAACATCATGCCGTCTCATTGTTCTGCTTGGTTGTGCAGTATATAGAATATATAGAATATATAATAAAGCATTGCACTAAACCTTTTGTCAAACTTTGTGACTCATTTAAACAAGTATGTATTCCTCGAATGAGATGCTGAAATGCATGTGTAAACTCTTAAATAGTGCTTTGGTAATTTGAATTTGCAGTGGTAAACAAAATGCCGTTCCGGAATCCAATTATATTAAGTAATTAATTAAACCATGCAACATCTCATTCATTGACTTAATATCTCATGCAGGTGGGATTATATCTTTATTTTAGAAGTTGTTTGGACCAGAAATTATGTTTTTCGAATGATTTAGTAACTTGTTCAAACCGGATAGCAACTAGTTCGAAGAGGAAACTTTGAAAACGTCTTCTAAATTTGTACGAAAAAACTAGTAAGAAACAAACAGCTGATACACCGGAGCACATTGATATTCTAATACAGGACGCCCTTCCTTTCTTTGTAGTAAACAACCAGACCGCGTGTGTCTCATGCACTACGCTGGAGAGCGAGTGAAGGTGACCACAGAGCGGGACAAACAAACAGCGGGCGGTGGCGGCGGCAAGCTGTTCTCCTGACACTGAGGAGGGCAGCTCCAACCAAGAACAACAACCAGAACCTGCCCTCCACCCAGGAGCCACCTCAGGCCGTCCCCACCCCTGCCCTGTAGCTCAATTTGTTCCTGAATATCAGCAGATAAGAACAAGAAGGAGCAAGAGTATCAACAACTATATATTCAGCAGTCACTAGAGCTGCCATGTAGGCTATTGCTTTGTTGGACACACCTGTTGCTGCCCCTTAAACGTGATGCTGAGCTGATGGGTTATTTTTTACGTACATCTTAAGCCTGGTTTATACTCCTCCGTGAAGTGCTGTACGTCGGTTACGGAGAGCCCTCTACGTCGCCGTAGAGCCTTTCCGTCATCTCCGGCTGCATTAAATATTTTTTAATTGTCCGTCACTCCGTCGAGGGGAGACGGAGACGGCAAGGACTGTGATTGGTCCTCTAACAAAATAATTTCCGCAATCACTTTTTGACCCGGTTTGACTTTGCACTTTCTACATTAAGCACATTAAGGACTAATAAAACACCAAATACGATTTGAAAAGCTTTGGAAGTTTAGTTTCAACACTATTTACATGGTTAGTAGTCAACATATAAGATCGATCCGGCGGCGAATTGCAATCGGGATGCATATCTGGCATCCCGACGGAGAACTCTGAAGGCTCGATGGGTCTCCGTAGTAACGGAGTCGGATTACGGAGTGGGAGTAGTATACCCTGGCCTTTATTACTGCTGTTGATATGTATGACAGTGTTGTCTATGTGCTTATCTGTGGATGGTTTAAGATACTAATTAATTGCCCTTTTGCGATCAATAAAAGTAGTTTGAATTGAATTGATATCATGTTATCATGTGCATTTTAACATGCAATTATGCACTCGTTGATGCGTCTCCACATACATGTATGCATTACATGCTGACTAGTTAGCTAGTTATGATTGTGATGACCCCGAAGATAACTTACCCCACACGGCTGGAAGATGAGCCCATCGACCTCATGGCTGACCTGCGAGGTGAAGCTTCCTTCCAGCAACTGAAAAATAATAGAAAAACAAAAGCGGTTAACTGCCACCAAAACAAATGCATAAAGCAAAAACCTTAAGTCACAAAAGCATGGCTGAAATGGCTAAGTACATCTATTAGTAAGTCTGCAAGTGCTGATACCTCATACCTGGCACTCTAAAAGCCACTCATGGATTGAGTTTCCACACTGAAAGCTTTGGGGCCAAACGCATCCCGCAGAGATGAAAGAAACGGCTTGGATACCTGGCCTGATCCGTAACCGGGCAATGGCCTCTTTTAATTGATTAACGCATGGCAGAAACATCAATGCAATGTTTTGACAGACAAGACTGCAATTGCTCATCTGGCATTGGGGGATTCGTTATGATTGCAATAATTAGAGGGTGTTTGGCTCATTCATTACCCATGACCAAAATAACTGCTGCTGCAGGGGAGCCACACAAGCCATGCCATATTGCACCGTTCTCAGGAGAAATAGACTGAATATTGCCCTGTGAAATTGCATTTAATTCCAGGTTTCCAACAGCCACGGAGGGATGGTGTTAATGATGATACAACCAGGACAGTTCTTGGAAATTCAGAGACTTTGAGAACAGCAAACGTTCTGATGTTGATCCTACTGCAGGGACAGGGTTGCCATGCATGGATCCCAGAAATATGGTTTATTACTCGTCTTTTGTGCACTCAGAAAGCATGCACAAAGTGCACATTGTATTTTCTTTGCATCATTCTCATTCATATATATTTTAACAGTTAATCATTCTCTTTGCCCTCCCTCCCCTTTAAGCATGAAGAAAAATATCAAATATGGTCATTATTGTCCTCTGTAAGAAGAGAAGGCAATTACACACATCCAATTCAGCCAAAGAAACATTTTGGGCAAACAGGTTAACAAAAAACGATTCAAATTACAAAAAGGAGGAAGAAAAATCACTTGTTTATTTGTCCTCCACTATGCCTGTTAAAAGTCATGAGTCAGGCCGCAAAGCAGTGGGGTACAATCACAGAGAGATTCTATTCATCCCTGTGAGGAATGCATTATCGCAGCACTGGAGGCCATAAGTAAGTAACAGCGCAAGACAATCAAATCGAAACAGCCGATAACCTAACACCTTTCTTTGGAAGATTTAACAAAGACTGAAAAACAAAGCACACAATGTACAGAGGAAACATCTGGGGGAGGGGGGGGAGAAGTATACTAATAATAAAAATATCACCAATGAATTGCATTAAAATATGAAAAATGAACCGTTCTGTCAACAGTGAAAAGGAGCCGCAATCTAAAATGTAAATACCAGTTAATACTCGTATCTGGTGCAGCAGGCACTGAGCGGGAATGAAGGGGATGACTCATCCCATGAAACCGAGACCTGTTGAAGTAACACGCCAACACAGACAGGAAAATACTTCTCCCTCTTCACATCTTAAATTTCCTTTGGGTAGAAACACGGTAACTGATATTTTCCATAGGCTCCATGTCGAAATGAGACGCAGGTTGCGCAGACGAGAGGAAATGGCTTCAGTCAATAATGTGGAACGCTAATGCAAATGTGCAGTAGAGTGAAGATCAGGTAACCTACTCAGCCCATCGAGACGAATAAAGGCAAGAGATCAACGCCGGCATACAATCACACACAAATCACAAGGTAGAACACTATCTCAGCCCCCCCACCCCGAGAACTTCTCTAACTCCTCTTTTGGTAATATTCATAAAGCAGACCCGGCCAAACCACACAAAGCCCCTGAACTTTATTCTTCAAACCGTTTCAAATGAGCTGACATTTCGCCGTGTGACAGAGGGATGATAAGCAGCCCTGTAAATAGACGGGGTGTTTGGAAATAAGGACGCTGGCAGAAAAAACTCCCAGCATCAAGGGGTGCCACTAGGTGTAATTATTTCCCCTTTGCACAGCAAGGACAGACAGGAGGAGGCCCGGGGGCAGAGTGTAGCTCCGTTGGGACCTAATGGCACGTTTTCCTGAGGGGCGGATCCTCTCTCTAAACCGCACTCACAAAACCTCATAGCGGGAAAAGTATGCCGGGTCGGTACGCGGCTATAGAACCCAAAATCACATTTCCTTTGTTTTAAACATGGCCCATTTGTCCTTTATGATCGTAAACATGCCCAATTGAGAGAAAAAAAGGGGTAAAATCCCATGTTCTCCCTAAAACAATACAAACGTTTCACTCGCTGTGAACGAAGGTGCTGTTCTTTTCACCAGACAACCTTTTCCGAGGTAGCCTGATGTCACGTGCCGGGGGTTGT
>OMLJ01018720.1:1894-11957 GCA_900302595.1 Gadiculus argenteus | reverse complement strand
TATAAAAAAATAAAGTTTGGTTCCTGTTGTCAGTTGAGGTCATGGGTAGGTAGGGAATTTATTTATTTATTTATTTATTTATTTTTTTCCAGTGGCAGCGAGTGATAGGTAGGACTTTTTTTTACAGCAGAAATGGATACTCCCAGCATGTTGTATGCTGAATTTGTGTTTTTTTGTGATTTTTTTTTAATTTCTTTATTTAAAAAAAAAAAAACGTTTTTTTTTTTTCAAGCTCATAAAATAATTTGGTTCGCACATAAATTGACAGGGTCGGTCGGAAACCGTAATCAAATATTATTATCTTTTAGGCCCTAGGGTGTTTGATTCCTGAGTGTCCGCAGCCTAACCTGTAGGTAACACCTGAGTCTAACCCCCGACATGCTTCTCACCGTTCACTGCGGCGTCAATTTGGATTAAAAATGTCTGCTAAATTAACAGAGTAGCAGGTACAAAGACATGCCAATGCAAAGCTGCTGGTACCACCATCGTGGCAGAGGTTGTTATTCCAGGGTGATTCCCTCTTTTCGTGAGACGCTCCAGGGTTTTTAAAGCGGGATTTGGGGCTAGACAGCCGCAGGGGGGCCCTGTGCCTCTCCCGGTGGATGGCGAGGGTCGGGAGACTAGGAGTGGCTAATATCACCTTACCTCTGCCGGCTCAAACTGGCTTTCTCAGCCTCCAGGTGAAAGGTGGTTGACGGCCACTAAACCTTGTGGACAAAGATTGAGGACGTGGAGCTAAATGGAGTCCTTTTTAGCTTTCCTTTAAGGACAGGTTTTGAGGGGAAAAGAACGGATAAGGCACCACACACACATCTGTCCTGGGAGCTTTTCTGTGCTCCAAAGAATAGCTTTGGAACCAGTATTTCTTCATCTTCAATCTTCAACTCATATTTGTACTTCTATGAAGTTCTGTTTTATCATTGTTTAATCCTTTTGGCATTACATTATCTTAATTGTTTCCTGTCTTTGTGTGACAATTTAACACCTGCTTTTATTTTATTTTTATTTTTATTTTATATGTATTTTATATTATTTATTTATTTTTATTTTAGTTTGTTATCTTATTTCACTTGTATTGCAACTGTTGCACGGCAATTTCCCTCGGGATAAATAAATCTTCTTGACTCTTGAATCTTGAAGGTGTTCAATAAACAAAACCGTTCTTTACCATGGCTCTTCTTAAAATGATATGATATGATGATGATATGCTATGCCATATCATCATGCTAAGTCCTTAGAAAACCGTTCACCCACGGAGGGCAACAGAGGTCAACTCACACACCGTGCCGGCCGTCGGGGAAAAAAAGAGAAAGGAGACACTGAGACAATGTTGTGACAATGGAGTAGGTGAGGTCAAAACACTGGCTCGATGGCAGTCCCAAACACTATTATCTCCCTCCGACGCACTCCTCTCTCTCTCTCTTGCACAAACACACACAGCGTCCTCTTCTCACGAGTGTTTGTTTAGTGAAACTGTGCAGCCGGAAAGTCCACCCTGTTGTTTCCCTATTAACGACACCAGCAAGTCTCCATGTCGACAATGTTTTAGGCTTTTTTATTCTTTATTATAGTTGATGAGATCACCAAACGGGCATGTTTTGGAGCTGAACTCCCAATACAAGATGCATTATACCGCACATGGAGAAAAAAAAAGCCTTGTAGATCGAAAAACACGATTGTAAAGAGCAGAACACAATGCAAAAGGCCACAACGTAATGGCTATTTTGTGGCTGATGGTGGATGTTAAGCTCGAGCTGAATTGCCGAATTCTCCAGTAGGTCTGAAAGCAGTACAAGAAAAATAAGGGCAAATCAAATAACCTGCTGTATCAGCCAACATATCGATTACACAGCGGCGGTGTGCTACAGACAGAAAAGAACATTGCATTCTGTCAGATAAGCTCATCTCGTCACGCTTTCGGTGTGAAAATTATCACAATTTGCATTTTAGATATTAGCGATGATATGATCCCCAACACAGGTTTATTAAATCCATATATTATTTCTTGTTGCTATGCTAATCGCCAGCAGATGTCTCTTAAGATAGGGGAAGGGCAGGATTTCACACACTTTAGGGCATACCGACCACAAATTAAACGGATATGCGCCCCGCTATCTCATCTGACCGCCATAGGTAGACGGTGTCACAGGATATTAGACGTACCATATATATATCTATAGACGTTTTAACAGAGTTAATTCAGTCTCTCTCTCGCTGTGTCTCTCGCTGAGGAAAGTTTGTTTTCTGATCCTGATGACATCTTCCTTTTGTCCCCACCCCCCCAAAAAAGAGAGAGAAAGCAAGAAGCGATACAGGAGAGAGTGGCCATTCATCAGCCAAATGTCCTTCGGCGGTTTCCTATTAGGGGCTGTCAGGTAGGCCCACCCATTATTACATCATCATAATGGTGTCATCCTTGAACTTCATCAGCGTAATTGCCACAATTTGTCAGGCTGAACGAGATGGCTATGTGGACAAGCCTGTGTGTGTGTGTCTGTGTGTTTGAGTGTGTGTGTGTCTGTGTTTGAGTGTGTGTGTGTGTGTGTGTGTGTGTGTGTGTGCGTACGTGCGTGTGTGGGTGGATACGTAGCCGCCCCCGCTATCTCTTTTTTTTTTTTAAAGAGCAGTTGTAAATGTGAGGAGGGAGGAGGTTATCGTTTAACATGTTCGTTTTTTTTTTTTTATTCCCCACTGTTTTAATAAGCTCAATATATCTCTGCTTACTTTCCCCCTTCCACGCTGCTGACAGATAGCGCTAGTAAATGTGACAGATATATATAGAGCCAATAACCCACACACACACGTGGCATCGCAGATGTTAATTCGGGATAACAAATCAACAAAAGCTGTCAGAGTTGTTGGGGATGATTGCGGTTTGCATCCAAATTGAGATTAACACGAGCGTTTGTTTGTTTGTTAGCGCGAATGACACCAGCGACCTCATAAACGGAAAACAGCATTTCTTGTTAGTGCGTCTGACTCTCAGGCCCAAACGTTCCGGGTTCAAATGTACGCACTTATTGTATGTTGTATTTAATTATAGTACTTAGTTGTGTAGCATCTCATCCTAGCTCTACTGTGAACGGGTTAACCTAGTGATTTGTTAGTGCGTGGCACTTGTTTCTATGACCATCCTTATTGTACCCACAGAGACATATTGTTTCACTCTCTTACAGACAGATGCACTTATTGTAAGTCTGCTAAATGCCCTGAATGTAAATGTAAACCTGAATGCCTTCCCGCGATCATCCTGCTGGCAACTCCTACCTGCCCGTTAAAAGTGTTTGCTGACAGCACATAAGATAAGATAAGATAACATAATCGGACTACTTTATGTCAGTAACGAGTAATCTAATGCCTTACTATTCCCAAACCAGTAATCCGTAATACTATTTCTGCCATTTTCTAAATCACTTTTTTAAAGGAGTAATCAGTAACGGATGACTTTTTCAAGGTAACTGTGGCAACACTGTGGTTACAGTAGCAAAGAGGACAGTGCAAATAACGACAGTAGTGCAAAATACAATAAAATGCAATAAGAAAATACAAAAAAATATGAATAATAATACACATAAGAGTAGTAAAGAGTGAGGGAGACAGGGCGTGTGGAATAAGATATGAGTCTATTGCGGGTACAGATAGAGGGGGGAGGCCAGTCAGTGATCCTCAGAGGGTAACAAAGCAGCTGGACAATGAGGCTGTAGGAGCGTTAGGACTCACACAAAGGAAAGGACGCTGACTGGTTTCCTAGAAGAAATCCACAGCGACAGGACGCCCTGGAGTGTGCGGAAAGAAACCGGGGGGGTGAGAGGACTGACTGCACCCATTTAGATATTGACCCCTGTCACACACACACACACACACATGGACGCACACATGGACGCCCACACACGTGCACACACGCACAGACAAAGAGAACGCTTTTGTGCCCGCACAGAACAATAAATAATGCATGGGTTATTTCAGTATAAACAGATGGTGGTCTTTTTGTTGTTTTATCAGCAAATGGGTGGCGACACGGAATTCAATTAAACGCACACGCTTAATACAGTTAACACATCACTTCTGCTCCACTTCATGACCCCTTCCTCGCACACACACCCCCCAGAGAATGTGCAAGTTCTGTTATTTTATTCTTTAGCCTGGTTATATATAAAAAAAATAAAAAAAATGTTGGAATGGGAAATTTAGAGGACGTAACCCCCGGAGCCAGTTTAAGTCTGAGTCGTAAAAATTGTATGAAATGAAAGAAATGTGAGAGTGCTAAAATATGTATATATCTATCCACTGTATTTGGCCTTTTATTTTGACAGTGTGAGAGTGAGAGTATACTCCCACACACTGTAGATTGTTGAGGTGAAATAACTAACTTAACCTCCAATGCTGAGAGGAGATGGGTTTACAATATGAATTTAAAAGTGTATGATTTATGCAGGACCAGACTAACCTCAACCATATAACACCAAGCAGGCACGCAGCCCTTTAGAGAGGACGTGGACAGCTGGCCCACCTCCTCTGCTCCTTCTCCTATTCAGTCTCTTATTGTTGTATAGGTTGTATAGTATAAGTACATATATTCTCTCTCTCTCTCTCTCTCTCTCTCTCTCGCTCTCTCGCTCTTCTAATAACCGTCATCTGATGAACACTCACAGAAACTAACTAGACACCAGGAGACTGAAAGAGAAAGAGAGAGAGAGAGAGAGAGAGAGAGAGAGAGAGAGAGAGAGAGAGAGAGAGAGAGAGAGAGAGAGAGAGAGAGAGAGAGAGTCTCTCAGTCTCTTATTGTTGTATGGTTGTATAGTATAAGTACATATTTACATCTCTTTCTCTCTCTTCTAATAACCGTCATCTGATGAACACTCACAGAAACTAACTAGACACCAGGAGACTGAGAGAGAAAGAGAGAGAGCGAGAGAGAGAGAGAGAGAGAGAGAGACATCGCAAACAAACGGAACAACTCGTTCAATAACGCGGCCACCAAATTAAAAAACAAACAAAATCCCACCCGACGAGTGGCGAGTCTACAAGTCTTAACACCTCCCTGTCCTGAACTCACCACGAGCGCCACGCCACATTCTAAAACGCGAACACGTATTTTCCATGCTCCTCATTGTTGTTTTTACACGGCGCCCTGAAGCATCACCACCAGCAAGGCCCCCCTGTCATTGCTTTGTGTTCTTTTTTTTTTGTCCCCGCTGTGTGTGTGTGTATTTTTTTTCCGGACGGGGACTTCTGCCGGTGGTATTTTTTTCCTCATGAGCGCACACACCTGACGCGAGCCTGTGTGACAGCGGGGAGACCGGGGCTAACCGCGGGAGCCTGTTTCAACCTGCTCCTCTAAGCCACCGAGCGCAGTGGCGGCGGCGACGGTGGTGGTGGCGGCGGCGGCGGCGGCGGCAGGAGTCGGCTAGTCCCGCGTACCGTGCCTTCTGGGGCGTCGTCCATTTGCTGTGCCAATACCCCCGGAGGCTCAGAGGTAATGGTCGACACAAAACCCGCCAGACAAGCCCCCAGTGTCAGCGCTGCGGCAGCAGTAGCTCTTTAGGACTTACCAGCGCTAATCCCCTTTGAAATATGGAATAATGTGGTGAGTTAGCGGTCCTGGGTGACACCCGTCCCCATCCCGCCCCCACGGCGGTCGGTCGCGTACGGAAGGGGTAGCAGGGGGTTTGGCGTCACGTTATCTGCCGAAACGATAAGACCTACGGTTGCGTTTTACCGAAAGGAAAACCTCAAGGTGTTCCACCTGTCTCCTCGTGTGAGGACGGCAGATTAAACAACACCAGGCCTTTTGTCTTCTTCAACTGAAAATCGAAGACGAAAAAGTTCCGGAATTTCGTTCCCGGGCGCCGGTGTCTGGTTGGCTGCGTGGGAGAGGAGACGGGCCAAAAGGGGGCCCTGTGATTGGCTAAGCCTCCATCTCCCTCCCTCTTATCCTGCGTGCGGTGAACACGCGCCAGCACATTTTAAAGTATTAGTCACATCCCCACAGACTCCGGCCGGGCGCAGAACCCCGCCTGGAGGAGATGAACGCCACATCTGCCGTTCCTCGCGCCGTTTCTCTGAGTCGCTTTCCCCCGCTCGTCTGTCGCCTCGTCTCAGCCGCCTAATCTCTCTCTCGCTCCCCGCCTTCTCTCTCTGGCTTCGTCTGTCTTTTTTTCACACTTCCTCCTCTCTCTTTGTCTTTCGTTTTATTTTCACACCTCCTTCCTCTCCTCTCCTATTGAGTCGCTTATTGTGTTTCGTGGTGTGGTTTAAGTACGTATAGTTTGGAACAAGCACAATATGGCGAATGTAAAATATCTACCTCTATCTCGTTCCTTATCCTTTATCTAGTTATGACAATTTGTCTCTCTCTCTCTGTCTCGTCCTCGCTCGCTCTTTCCCCCCATTCATCTCGCTCTCTCTCTCTCTCTCTCTCTCTCTCTCTCTCCCCCGTCTCTCTATCTCTCGCTCTCTCTCTCTCCCTGTCTCTCTCTCTCCCTGTCTCTCTCTCTCTCTCTCTCTCCCCGTCTCTCCGTCTGTCTCTCTCTCTCTCCCTGTCTCTCGCTCTCTCTCTCTCCCTCTCTCTCTCTCTCTCTCCCTCTCTCTCTCTCTCTCTCTCTCTCTCTCTCTCTCTCTCTCTCTCCCTCTCTCTCTCTCTCTCTCTCTCTGTGTTTGGAGTCCAGTGCTATCAGCTTTGACTGTTGGTTGGAAGGGTTCTCGGGGAGCTTAATGCAGGGGCCAGGGAGGGGGTGCCTTGTTAAAAGCACAAGGCTATATCACTTTTGCAAATGCACAGGGAGTATCATTAATCATTCATTCCGATGGCCATGTTTTATTTAAACAATGATGAGGTTTTTCTCCTGGAAGAGGTTCTGCTAGACCCCCTCAGAAGAACCAGCACCAAGAGATGGAGGGCAGGCGTGGAGCAAAACTTCCAAAACATGTGCACAGGGCCATTTTAAATGCGCCAGTCACTCCTGATGAAGTATCTAAAAACATGTGTGATTGGTTAACAAGGGAATATGAACCCTTGTCCAAGATTGGTTGGTTGCTGCTTCTCTGTGGTAAAGAGTTTTTGGTCGTTGTTCTTCTATTCTTCTTTGTATTTCTTTCGGTTCTCCAGCAGTTTTCTGCCATGTGCATTATATCTTAACGTATGTTTTCACTTTTTCAGTGTTTTACGAACGTTTAGGCATAGAATGTTATTGAACTTCAGTACGGCAAACAAAGCAAACAAACATATGACGTTATAATACAATATAACGTATATTGTTCATTGTTTTAAATTGTTGACATATTAGCATTAGCATATATATATATATAGTAGTCGTATAAATAGTATAAAATACAATGTACAGTGTTGTATATAACATTAAACTGAGAAGTGCTTGTATTTAATGGTCTACCCTCTCTCCTCTCTCCCTCCCTCCTCCCTTCCTCCCTCCCTCCCTCCCTCCTCTCTCCTCTGCTCTTCTCTCCACAGACGTTTATAGTGCTAAACCGAGGGAAGACCATCTTCCGGTTTAGTGCCAACCCTGCCTTGTACTTCATAAGTCCTTTAAATTTTGCTAGGCGAATGTCTATTAAAATTTTGATACACTCATATCCTTTTCAAATGCCCTCTTTGACCGAGACTGACTTGCCAGCGGTTAACTGTGATGACCCTGCAGATTATTTATGATTATAGATGATGATGAGATGGCCCTGCTGTCCTCGCTACTAAAAGTCAGTTGCGTTGGTTGTTTATATGTGTGTGAATACATAGGATATTGACGTGTTTACGCCACGTGTTTCCCGCCGGGGCAATCGCCCTGAAAGCCGCCACAATCAACACTACAACGCGCGGTGGTGGTTGAAATTTGATATAGATAAATAGATTATTTGAAGGCGTCCGGTAGCACAGGGTTCCTGTGGTGAATTAATTCATACTTAACAGATTGAATCACGTTGATTGATATAGCCATGACACTAGACTAAAACCCCCGGCCTCCCTCAATGAGCACAGATGGGTTCTGGGGGATACAAGGCAACACACAGAGAAGCCCGGAACCGTTCATTTGTGTCAGAAGGATTTAAATTAGATGCACTATAAGAGAATTGATGAATGAAACACTGGGCTGTGATCTGAGGAGGTACTCCTGTGGAGCGCTGACCTATTGATTGGCACAACGCAGAACCTGACATTTAAAGCGTTTACACAGCGAAGCTCCTCTTTATAACTGTCCATAGAGTACAGTTGTGATTTGCTCTGTAGACAATGTACTGTTATTGGTGTCAGGATGATGATGTTACATAGAAGTTCATCCTGATCCTGGTCCCATACTGTCCGCAAGACCACCCCGACACACTTTTGCATAGAAAAAGGCTGTAAAAATGTGCTATGTTTTTCACTGCACTAAGATTAGAGCTGTATACAGCCCCGCTTAATATACAGTATATATACTGTTGAAATATTTAACCGGTTAAATAATGGCCTTCGCGTGACGGCGTTCAACGCGGCCTATAGCCACGTGTCTTAAGTGCTGCTAGTGGGCGTTTCTGTCATCAAATATGACGTGCGATCAACTAGCCTCTGGTAAACACATAGTACTCTATAAGTGGCTGTAGTAGAAAGCAATGGAGGAGTGTGTGATGGGGGTTGTCAGTGCTGTATGAATAGACTAGTAATGTAGTAAATGTAATCGCCATTTCCGTGTTTTTCCCTTAACTGCTTCCTCACTCTTTTCAGCATGATCATTATGTGTACTATTTTGACCAACTGTATATTCATGACCTTTAGTGACCCTCCCGAGTGGTCGAAACAAGTAGAGTAAGTACACACCTTATATGTATTTATTATAATAACACACACCGCTTATTTCTTCAACACTTTGACTTCATGGGTTGAACCCTTACGTTTGACAGATGTTATTATGAGATTGAGCTGATTTCTACATTTGACCTCCCTGTTTTTTCGGGCCTTTCTGCCAACAAATGAGAGAAGCAAGATGCTTTCATCCAGCGAGGCGTTGGCCTTATTCTGTCAATGCTCCTCTCTTTCAGGTACACCTTCACTGGAATTTATACGTTTGAGTCCCTTGTAAAAATCTGCGCGCGAGGATTCTGTATAGACGGATTTACGTTTCTCAGAGACCCATGGAACTGGTTGGATTTCATGGTCATTTCTATGGCGTAAGTATTTCTCTCCTTCCTTCTCTTTGTCTTTATATCTCTCTATTGTCTTTCTTTCCTTCGCCCTCTCTTTCTATTTTATTTGTGTCAAGGCTTGTATTTTTTTTTTCTATTTGTTTCTTTCTATTGTCTTTATATATTTGTTTCTTTCTATTGTCTTTATATATTTGTTTCTTTCTATTGTCTTTATATATTTATTTATTTCTGTTGTCTTTATATATATTTTTCTTTCTATTGTCTTTATATATTTCTTTCCTCCTATTGTCTTTGTATTTTTCAGTATTTTATAGTTGTCTTTGGATCTTTTCTCTTTTCTCCTTCTCTTTCTCTCCATTGAGCTCTCCTTCTCTCTGTCTATATAGGTGTAACTGCCTCTGTTTCTCTCGCTCTGTCTATTAATCCGAGACTCCTCTGGTCTCCCTTAGGGGAACATAATGTCCCGAGCCCAGTGACCAGTGTATCTGATCTCTCTAACTCCTGCCTATTCTCTCCTTCTTTTTGCTCTCTCTCTCTCTCTGTCCAAGACCGCAAGAACTGATTTCAAGGCTCAGTATCACCCTGTTAATTAAAGCCGCTGTTAGCAGGGACTTACTTGTTGCATTGACCATAATGTATCCAGAAAGTTAGCAGGCCCAGCAAAGTTTTACCACTAACATCTGTTTATTTTCTTCCAGTTTATTTCCCTATTTACACGGAGAGCTTCCATGCAATCCTAGGCCCAAACGTGATGCTCTGTATGCCTATCAGCCGTTAACTCAGCCCTGCATGTGAATAACGAGTTGTTGTAACTTTGGTTTTGACCCCGCAGGTATATAACAGAGTTTGTAAACCTAGGCAATGTCTCAGCTCTGCGCACGTTCAGGGTGTTGAGGGCATTGAAAACTATTTCTGTTATTCCAGGTAAGAC
>OMLJ01018233.1:1840-27889 GCA_900302595.1 Gadiculus argenteus | reverse complement strand
ACGAACATGACCCTCTCGGCTCAAAAGCCTGCAAACGTTCAAGCCCGCACGAGCCGTAGCCAACCCTCCCTCTCTCCCTCTCTAGAGAAGAGTTCTCTTTCCTTTTGTGTTGGGAGGGAGAGAGAGGAGATCTATAAATAGCGGAGTTGTTTTAAACGAAGTGGAAACGCTTTATATGGCGAGGCATGTCTGTTGAGTGTCATGACCTTGTAACCCGTTTTTAATGCTTATTGTTACGGTGTGTATTAACTGCCCTCTTCATGTCATTCTCTCACTGGTTATCACACATCACACAGAACACACACAAACACTCTGACATGACATGCACACACTCCAGAAGACCATAGCATCATTGGTATGAGGCACTAGGCTCGTTGTTTTCAGTCAGTGTTTGTAGCAAGGGAGCCGTTGTCAAGAACATTCCTTTTTTCAGATACACTCCTTCAAGCCTTGTAATGCTAAGGTTGATTAGAGAATTGTAAAGCAAAGAAATATGGTCCCCTAGTCTCGGTCACGATGTGACGCCAAAGTTCTCCAAATCTGTTTCATAATAGCATGATCTAAAACATGACATAGGGCCCAATCCTATGTTGTCTTTCTAATCTGGGTTTGCAGGACACTAAAACAACCCAAGACAAAAAATGATCTTGTAAGGATTTGTTTTCCTTATCTGGGGTAAGGGCTAAGGCAGGACTGGTGTGCAATTTACAATTTAAAGTCATCTTGCTTAAGGATGCATACATGTAACCAGCACACACCAGGGTACCAACCATGGAGGTATTATAACTGGAGAGAGTGAGAAGCCCCGCCCCCCCATTCATTTCAATGAATGCTAGGCTACCAAACTCAGCCTAATTGGACCAAAATCGTCTGAATTTCCCCGGAAATTCCATGGATTTATGTCAAGACCTTATGACCTGACTTTCCGTCAGGTCATTTCCGATCACGGTCTTGGTAGCCAATAAGGTGCCCCATTACAGACAGGAAGGACGCAGAAGACAACGAACTGCATTGGATGGGCTGGAAAACTCATTGGGAACGGGCATAGTTTTAGCATCTTCAATTAATGGGTCCGCTATGGTGTGCTCGCAGGTGGGATAATGGTAACAACGTGCTGCTATTGGCTCCGTGGTTCTTCAGGTCCCGCCTCCACGAGACAGAGCTCGTGCCCTGCAGTCAATTCGTGCACAACTGTTCCCCGGGAGTAGGAACAGAACCCGGAAGTAGGACGGTGCTAATAGGCTGAAGCTAACCACCCAAAGCCTGCCCCCCTGGTACCAACATACACCGGTATCCTTCTGGCTGAGATTCAAACACCCTAAACACTAGACTAGACTATCCTGCCCCCTTGTGTGCAGGAGGGGTATTGCAGCACTGGTGGCGTGTGGTGCTTCATGCCTTGGTGTCTTCCAGTTGTATCTGCAGGGTCTGGGGGTCAGCAGCGATGGCCTCTGACTGTTGTCTTCTGGCCTCGTCCTCTGAGCTGTTCAGCCACTTCACCAGCTCGGCAGAGGAGTCTTCATACTTGGTGTACTTGTCCACCACGTCCTTCAGGTTACTGGCCAAACTGTTGCACTAGAAACATTTAAAATAAGTAGAAACAATTTATGCATTTTGTTTGTCAGAGTTAGGATTTATGCAATTTGTTTGTCAGAGGATTTGATCCATTGAATGCTGTTTTGATTGAATGAGAATTATTACAACAAATATTATAGAAAATGTGTTTAAAATAAACACCCTACCCTATCTGTAAGTATAAGTATCGAAATAGAGAACTTAATGTCACTGTGAGATACAGCACACAAAAAATGTAAAGGATCTGTTTGCATTTCCTTCCAGTCAAATACTGCCATCTTGTGGTTAGCGTGAGCTAATACAACAGATAAACAGAAAAAATAAGATGCCAGCAAAGCTACCTGAGTATATAAGGCTTTGTAGCGGCCAGCTGCAGAGTCCAGCTTCTCCTTGACCAAAGCGCAGGACCCGGAGGTATCCACCGGGAGCTGGGCGCCCTCCCCCCCGCCGTCCGCGGAGCCGCAGGCCTTGGCCACGTCCAGCACCTTCTGCCCCGAGATGGTGATGAAGCGGAGGTCCCCCTTGTGGGAGATCACGTCCTCCGAGAAGCTCTTCTGCCGCTGGAGCTTCTGGGCGAGGACGGCCAGGCAGTCGCCGGGCGCGCACAGCTTCTCCATCTCCGCCTCCGCCTGGTCCAGCCACACCTCGAACTCCACGCTGTCCCCCTGGAACTTCCCGAGCTCCTCCTGGACGCTCTGCACCTGCTTCATCTGCTGCTCGGCCTGGGTGAGGGAGGCGTCGTAGCGGCCCCGCAGCTCCTGGATGTCCCGCTGCAGCTTCTCCTGCTCCTCGGGGGACAGCACCTGGGCCTGCTTGTCCAGCAGGGCCTGGGCCGACTGCGTGGCCATGATCAGCTCCTGCTGCTGGGACAGGATCTCCTGATGACGCGCCTGGAGAGAAATTCATGACAGGGATAATGAATTTCAAGTAACGATTACAGAAAAAAAGGTACATTAAAAATATTTTCATTTATTTTCGAGTTATAAGTTATTAAAGGGGAGGTGAACCCAAAATAATGATTGTGGTAAATGTGTCATATGATCTCCAACATTAGATATTTAAATACGGTAGTGTTCAACCTCAAGCTGAAACACAGGGTTCACTTCAACTTTAAGTTTGGGTTGTTACAGCAACATGTTTTGTCTTTCACACTATACCTTGACACGGTCATACTGCTTGTCAATGTCCAGGGAGGAGTTCTTCTCGTTGGTCCTGCTCACAGAGTCCGTCTCCGCGGTATCTGGGCCGTTGCCATTGGCGTCGTCCTCCTTCTCCTCCTCCTCTCCGGTCGCCCCTGCTGTGGACGTCTCCTCTGGGAGGTTCCCGTTCTCCTTGCTCACATGGCCGGGCGACCCTGTGCCGGCCTCCTTCTCGTTCCCGATATTAGAGATCCAGCCCAGCAGTCCCTCGATTTTGTTCTTGCTTTCTTCGAGCTGTTCCACTGCTGCCGTCTAAACAGAGCGAACAAACACATGTTTAAACCCTGACAGATAGTGTCTACCTTCAATACAATCATTACAAAGGTTCAGTTATCGTCAAAATGCTCTGATGAAGATGGATGGATGACCGGATGGCTGTATATATGAATGGATGGATGAAAGAATGAACGAATGCATGGATGTATGTATGAATGGATGTATGAACAAATTAATAAATGCATGGGTGGACGGCTGAATGGATGAATGAATGAATGGATGGATGGATGGATGGATGAATGGCTGTTTTGAAGTCATATATTGTCCAGACTTTCCTAGACGCATGTATAAAGGTTAACGTCACAAACCTTCTCGCTTTCCTGCTTGATGGCAGTGGTCACCACTTTCTCCAGGTCTTTCCTGGACTCCTCAGCCCGTTGGTTGATGAGCTTGGCCTTGCTCTTGGCCTCCTCCAGCTTCTTCTCCACGCCGGCCACCTGCTCCGGAGTCATCTTGGCCCGGTTCTCCTCCAGGAACTTTTTGGTGCTGCTGATGACGTCGTTCAAGGCTCCGGCGTTGGTCAGCACGTCCTTCTGCAGGGCCTGGGGTCAGGGAATACAACATGGGTTAAATCGAGACGCATAGGGAGACGCATCAGGGAAAGGAACTCTTCGTTAAACCCATGGAACCCTTCATTGGCTTATTCACCCAGCAGCCATCTTGGTTCTAAAGGCTTGCTGGCTAAGAGGGAACCAAGACGGTGGCTGGGTGAACAAGGCCCATCATTGCTATATATATGATACTGTATATCTCAAGGTAGACATATACCTGGTGCTCCTGTTGGTACTGCTGCAGGTCGCTAACACTGTCCGCATGTCCGGCCTCGTGCTGGTGGCCGATCAGACGGTTCTCAGTAAGGGTGAGGCTGTCACAGAGCTCGTCTAATTTGCTCGCAAACTCCTTCTGTTTCTCTGTGACGACCTGGCAAAAAGACGACGCATTGAGTTTAACATCACAAAATAAAAGCGCATTTAACACCAAGGGCAATGACGCAATATGCATCCAAACAGGCTGATCAGAGTCGACTACCGACAGGACGAGACAATAGGAGTATGCTGTGAACATGCTGTCCGTTCCCTAGATCATTAGGACCTAATCTCCTACGGGTGTTAGTGTTAATGTTGTGGAGCGAATGCACTCCCGACAGAGAAGATGCTTTCTCCACTGTTTTGAGTCATGTGATGTCTTGAGGCCTGTGGGACACACCGGTAGAAAGATTAGTAGGTAGATCATAGTAAACATGCGGGATGGAAACATGCTTGAACTGTCAATCGTCGACCTTCAAAAATAACATTATTTCCATTCATTATTTTCCATCAGAGGCTGTCTAGCCAGCTAGACAGACTGCTCTTATGAGGGGCCTCATCCAGGAGCCAACCTTCTGCTGCATGTCTCTCTTCCTGGCCTCCAGCAGGTCTTCCAGGGCGTGTCTCTGGGCGGCCATTGTCTCCGTCTGTTCCGTAAACGCTCGCTGAGTGGCGCTCAGCAGCTTGAGGATGTGCTCGCTCTGAGCCGAGCTCAAGAACTCAGTGTTCTCTGAGATGAACGACTGGACGTCCAAGGTCGCATCCTCCAACACGAGACGCACTCCCTGTTGCAAGTTGCTTTCCATTTCCTGGGACGAACAAACGGGGTAAGGTTGAACGCCTCAAAGTGCATTAGAGTTGAGATAATTGTCACTTGTATTTCATGTGAGGTCATGACTTATACATGACTTGTACCTTGTTCTGCTGTAGTTTTTGTTTAAGAGTCTCATCATCGTACGTATTGAGCAAACCAGCGTCCCACGTCTCAGAGTTGTCCTGAAGGCAGCCACTTAGCTTATCCAACTTACTGAGATGTTTCTGGTAGATCCCGTCCAAATGTAACTGCACAGTGCAATAGAAGAACATCATGATTCATCACTGATTCATTCAGTCAAGATCAGGTATATTAATAATAATACTGTGCAAGACCCGACAATATGATTCACTTGGCATCCTAGGGGCCATAAACACTGACCTTTCCCGATTCGATTGCCTGAGTCAATGCTTGACTTTTTATTGCGCACATTTGAGAAATGGCAGCAAAGTCGGTCCCAAGATGTTTTAATGATGAAGCCAAGTCCTGTTGGATCTGCATGGGAATGTACCCGTCGACAGAACCTAACAGCTCCTTCGCTTTCTCCAAGTCCGACATGAGTACAACTTCTAATTTAGCCAGGTTGGACATCATCGTCTACAGTAAAGTAAATGCGTCAGAAAAAAAGTCAGAAAAAAATGGTGCAAACAATCATAAAAGACAATTAATTACAGTGATTGACCGTCATCATCTTTAGAGATCTCAAACCTGCACATCTCTGAGCTGGTCCTGCAACTCCTCCATGTTGCTACTGAAGGAGCACTGGGATAAAAGTTCATTTTTTACATCATCTAGAAAGTCTGCGTGGTCCTGGAGTCCTCCCACACACTCCAGGTAGTCCTGTGTGCGGCAGGGCTGTGGAAAGACAGAAGATAAAGTCAGTGATATGGATGTTCCACAAACATTTCTGAATGCAACATTTTCGTGTACAGAAAAAACCCAAATGGATCACCAAATTGTTCCGCTGGTCATCCCCATCACCGGTGCCTTCAGAAGAGGTCTGGGCAGGAAGTGGATGACAGAGCTCAGTACTGAGACGGAGACTTGGGTCTTCCCTGGCCTGGTCAGTCTCCTCCTCCTCCTCCTCCTCCGAGCTCTCTTCCTTGATGCTGTCCAGGGTGTGCCATCTCTCCTCCTCGGAGTCAGAGCCCATACTCAGGCTCTCTATCACTCCCTTGAGCACGGACTGATCCTGGCATTCCGGCACTTTCTGCAGAACCTGGAGCAGTTTGGATTGGAGGCTACCAACGTCAAGGGGCTGGGTCATGTCAGAGGCTTCACAGGGTTCTTCTTCAGTCCCAATGTCTAGGTATCCCATTTCCTGTGCGGTCACACTGAGATCGATTTGGTCACGCCATTTTACAAGATGGTCTAGGCCACTGCTTTGAAGGCTGTCAAGGGTTTCGTCTTCGGTATCTAACACCATGTCTGACCACAGTGTCATAGTGTCCCGGCCCTCAGTGACACCACCTCTGTCCTCTTCTGTTGTGGCGTCTTGCGAGTCATCTACCATAGACTCCTCTGTACTCCCATTTGCATGTTGTGTGTCCGCCATCAATGTCTCTGAACCCCGTTCTTCAATTGGTGTGTTGGGCCTTAGTGAAGCTTTAACAATAAGCTCTTCAGCCCTTTCATCCATGTTAACCGTCACGATTCCCCCTTCATCACAGTTGACCTCTTTTACACCCCCTTCAACAAGTTGTGTCATGGGCTTTTGTAAGGTATCAATGTTAATCCCTACTGTACCCCCTTCATTGTTTGATGTGCTAGTCTCTTGCCCATAAACTTTAACTCCCCCTTCTGAGGTATCCGTGTGGACCTCGTCACTATACTCTGCATTAAGATTATTTTTTTCACGTTGTGTTGTGTTCTTTCCTAAGACTTCCACATTCAACTCTTGCCCTTCAATGCCTTCTTCATTACTGTTAACCCCCGCTACATCCCCTTCGTCGTAGTATGTGTTGGGCCTTTGTAAGGCGTCTACTTTAAACTTCTTTGTACCGCCTTCATTGTGTCCTGTGTGAGTCTCTTGCGAGTCACCTACGTTAACCCCATCTATCCCCGCTTCTCCTTTTTGTGGGCTGGGCTTCAGTAAGGCATCTATGGTGACCTCTTCAATACACTTTCCATCTAGGCCCATCATGTCCAGAGACATTTCAGCCTTATCTTTTCCCCCTTCTTGGTGTTGTGGGTTGGGCTTCGGTAAGGCATCTAAGGTGACCTCTTTAATACACTTTTCATCGAGGCCCATCACTTCCATAGACATTTTAGCAACATTGACCCTATCTTTGTCCCCTTCCTGGTGTTGGGGGTCGAGCTTTGGTAAGATATCTATGGGAACCCCTTCAATAGCCCCCTCAGCTATGTTGACCTGTTTTGTATCCCCCTGACCAGATTGACTATTGGGTTCTTGTAAGGCACCTAAGTGAACCCCCTCTGCACCCCCTTCCACATGTGGTGAGTAAGTTTCCTGCAAGATGTCAACATTAAACCCTTTCACATCTGCTACTTCAAGCTGTGCGTTGGGTTTCTGCAACGGATCTTCATTTACATCCTCAATACACTGTGCATCTCGGCCTCCCTCTTCCATAACCCCTGTGTCCTCTTCATCGTGTTGTGTGTTGGCTTTCTGTAAAGCACCCTCATTCATAATAGCCTCTTGGTCGTCATGCATCTGATCTGCACACCTTTCCTCATGGTTTGCGTTAGATACTTCTAAGGTATCTGCATTCCCCCCTTCTACACCCCTATCAATGTTTAACCCGTTTACACCCCCGCCTTCATGCTCTGTGTTGGGTTCTTCTGAGGCATTGACCCTAACTTGCTCTGTACCCCTCTCATCCTGTCGCTTGTTAGTCTCTTGCAAAACATCAACTTTAACCCCTTTGACATCGCCTCCTCCATGTTGTGTGTTAGGCTTTTGTAAGGAATCGATGTTGACCCTTTTAACAGCCACTATGTCTGCGTTGGCTTGCTCTGTACACTGCCCGTTATGCTGTCTGGCATCAGCACTACCATCTTCTGTACCACCTTCAACAGGCTGCATGCTGACATTTTGTGGATCCAAATGGGCCGCCTCTAAAACAAAGGCCTCTTGCTTGTCATGAATATGCCTCACAACATCAGAAAGACAGGCTTTGTCTGACAAAGTGGGCGAGTCTGATAAACCACCAGAAAATGAAGTGGGATTCTCTGCAAAAGTAAAATCGCTGCATCTCTTTCCATCTGCTGGAATATTAGTCTGTGAACTTGTTTGCTTATCATTTAGGAGACGGTCAGAGCTGGCGTCTGCACTTAGGGTTCTGTTTGAACGGTCGTTTATTTTTAAATTAGTGTCAATGAGTGCATTCATATGTGTTTCTATGGTATCTGGATCAGTAGACAAACAGACCGACATGCCATCATTAGTCACGGTCAAACGTTGGCCTTGCTGTTCCTCTAAGGAAATTGTCCTGCCAATATCCCTGCCAAATTCAACTACGTCTGCAGCAATGAATTCCGTCTCCAACCTGTTGTTAGAATCGGCACCTGCTTGAATGCATCCTGTATCAGCTACACCAGCCGGAGATACAGAAGACGCAGGATTCATTTCAATGGTACAATTCCCTTCTGAACCAGACGGCTGTTGACGATATGTCATTTCATGGCTGGCTCCTGTGATCTCCCTCTCATCATCTCCCCTGGACACAGCGCATGAGCTAACTGCACTTCCAAACACATCCCTGGGCAATGAGTCATCCCTAGCCTGACTGTGCTCACTAATCAAAGACGACTGAGTGAGGCTCACAGAGACATTTTCCGTTTTACTCTCCTCGGACAACACATCGCTGTGCGATGAGGACATGCCTGAGTCACTCTGAACAGGACTAACGGTAGGATTGCCAGGAAGGCCGTAACACCCCTTGTCTGTCAGAAAATCTCTATCGACAGGTGAGCCGTCTCCCTCACAACACAGATTGGCCAGAGTGGTATATTCATGTGCCAGCGGTGACTCAATGCTGCAGTCAAAGGCTCTGTCGTTCTGATCAGGCAATGGTGACAGGGTTGGTTGAGCATGGTTTTGGCTCACGGTTTCATATTGATTGATCGTATGCGTGAGCTGGCTATGGATCGTTTCCTGCCTGCCCAAATCTTCCCCGGGTGAAAGAACTCCGTCAGTGTGAGGAAACAAACTGGCTCCTGTAACCTGATTCCAGGAGACGGCTGAGCTCATCTGAGTGCCAGCAGGCCCGTGACTAATGAATGAGGGGAGTACAGGATGTGGATGATGGTTAATTTCTCCTGGCTTTCCTGCTGACCTCCATTCTGCACTTTTGCTTCTACTCTGTAAACCCTCCCCATCGATCTGTTCATCAGGGACATCAAGCATCATGACAGCCACCTTGCTCTCAGTGAAATGCTGCAAGGAGCTCTCCTCACCACGTCCACTGATGAGCCCTGGGATTTGATGAATACATGTGAAATCACTGAAACTTTCCTCAGGGTTAATGACAGCTCCGGGGGTGGTCAGGTCAGAGTGAGGCACGACCACAGTCACTCGCTCACTGACATCCTTGAATGCCAAATTGCCGCTAATGGTGACAGGGCAATGTGAGTTTATATCAGACCCACTACCAAGAAGGCTCAGGGGGTCCTTTATATGCAAAGGATCATAAGAGGACTCTGAGCCACGTGGCACTGATTGTTTGAGGACTGACAATGGGCCTTTCTCGTCTGCTCTCTGCTCCTCTCCAGACGGCTGCAGAACAAGTGAGACAGACGCCTGCTCATTAAACACAGGTCTCTCTGGGCTATGATGATCCACAGATGTGGTGTATATGTCCTTTGTCAGTGTGTATTCTGGAACTTGTTGAGGGTTGCATGAGGATTCTGTGCTTATATCAGTTTTATGTCCAGACCCGATACATAGTGAGTTAGGATTGAAGTCTGACTGTGTTTCATCAGAAGAATCTACAGCAGCTGAATAGCTATTATTATTATTTTTGATGGACAGTGAATGAGAAGTCAGGCTATTCACTGAATATGAAGTGGGGAAGTTGGAAGTCTCAGAAAGCATTGGGATATCAAACCCTTCATAGTTATCTCCTTTGTGTTCAGTGCCCAAATAATATTGCATATTTACACCTTCAAATTCAGTGGAATGTGTATTATCCGTGCTCTTTTCAAATGAAATGTATTCTGTAGAAATACAAACTGTGTTGTCGTCTGCATTATATTCAGTGACCTCCACATGTGTTAACTGTGTTTCTCCTAACCTCATATCAAATTCAGTAGAATGTGTGTCATCTCTGTCCTCATCAAATGAAATGTATTCTGTAGAAACACACACTGTGTTGCCGTTAGTATTATATTCAGCGACCTCCACATGTGTTACCTGTGTTTCTTCTAACCTCATATCAAATTCACTAGAATTTGTGTAATCATTGTCCTTATCAAATGAACCGGATTGTATAGAAACACAAAAAGTGTTCTCATATGCATTATATTCGGCTACATCCGCATGACTGAATTGTGCTTGGTCAAAGCTAACATCGCTTCCCAAGGTGACAGTAGCATGTGACTTAAATGCGAGCATGTTCCTCGATAAATCAATTGTGTCCTCCTCATCAATGTGCAGCGATGCCCCTGGCTCTGTACAGTTATCTCTGTCCGTCTCGTAATCTCCGTTCCGTGAAATGTCATAAACATCAGAATCATGAGACGAACACCTTGGGTCATGTGATTCACTAAAGGCTAAGTCTTCAACGAAATGCTGAACCATGTTGGTCAAGCGTCTATCGAGAACCACCAGCCTTTGTTCTGACTTTGTGTCCAGGTAACTGTTCATCATGAGATATGAGGTGAGTAACTGCCTCATCTCTGAAGGAGATGGAGTGCTTGGATGTCCGCTGCTGGACTCTAGATCGCCTGAGGCGCGATTGCATCCATCAAGTGTGAGTTCTCTTAGCATGAGCCAGGAGGAAAATTTTGCGTTGAGCTGTTCGATATCCGGCAATGCTGCTGGAAACTCTATAGATTTCAATAACTCTGCTGTGTGATGGTCAATGAAACCCAATTTAGTGGCAGAATCAATGTCTACCACCTCATCGTTTTCTGGTATGTAAAAAGCTGCTATCTTTGGCCGATTCCGGAGGAGCGCGCTGCTGTAATCACGGTCAAGTTGTTGGTGCTCGGACCAGGAGGACAAGGTGGTGATTTCATCTGAGCTAGGAATTAGAAGTCCTGTAAAACCCTTCTGTTTTTCCAGGACAATGAGTGTTGTGCTATGTCTCATCAAATCGCACTGGACAGCTTCATCCATCGTCATTCCCTCCTTATCTAGGAGGCCAGCGTCGGTCTGCTGACTCTGCCCCACACCCTGTCCTACAAGCAATTTCGGCGAGGGATTTCCGTCCGCAAACAACATCTTAATATGCTCTGGTGTGAATGATGTGTGTGAACCCTCAATCCCTCTGTCCTCATACCCTGCACTACTCTCCCCAGGCCTTTGCAGTTGTGGGTTTTCTAGAAGGTTTGTATCGACAGTAGCGGGGAACAAGCTTGACCGATATGCCCTCTCTGCGGTCACTGCGTCACCACCAGTACAGCACATGTTCAACCCGTCTCCTACGTGATGGAAGTCTATCCTGTTAATGAGCAGCTGCTCTGATCCCTTCCCCTCACCCTCCCTGAGTGTGGATTGTGTTGTCAGGGGCCCAAAGGAGGGAGGTGGAGGACTCTGGGTAGCCTTGTCTTCGTTGTTCAGATCAGGGCTTTGGTGGGGGGGTGTGTTATACCTCACATCCTGTTTCAGGGCACGGTTTACATCCGGACACACCTCTAGGTCAGAACCATAGAGACCAGAGTTTAGAAGACAGGCCACCGGAAAAACAATATCAGCCTGATCATTTCGGCCACTCTGGGTGAACTCGTCCCAGCTTTCAACTTCAAAATCCTGTAAAAAGAAAAAATGGCAGAGTATTATGATAACTTCAAACACATTTAGAAGTGTATGTAGAAATTCGAATTGCATGATTCATTGGTTCTCAAGAGGCAAGGCAAAAAGGTTTTACTCACCATGTGCATGTTAAGAGATCATAGGTGAAAGAGCAGGCTTTGACAGAGGTACAACGTTAAAGCACGACACAACACATTGAAGCTGTCATGCATCTGTGAAGGTCTTAACACACGGCGTCTCTCAGACCAGACAAGCTGCACATGAGGAGGGATTATCGGTTTCCTTTGGGGCCAGACATTTCAAGCGCATGGTTTCAGTGGTGATCGGGGTTTGAAAAGTCAGCGTGATGTGGGAACAATAGCTAAGCATGTTTACAGCATACTCCATACTCCTTAGACCACATCCTGTAGTAGTCGATATTCTGCAGAGATCCAGTGCACACAATAACAACAAACCCGCAGTGACAAAACAAGAGAACCTTTTCACAGCCTGCTAGGAATAAGGTCATAGAAGGCAAAGGTTAGTCATGCGGTTTGACAGTGGGGACCAGCTGTGAGACAAACACACTGACAGGCCTGTTGGTGGAGGGGTGGGGATTAAGGGGGACCAGACTACTAGCCAACCTGGTCTGTGGAGGGCATCTGATCTGCACACTGCTGGGATAGGTCGCAGTAGGCCTGGCTGAGAGCCATCAGCTGCTCCTGGGCTTTCTGCCGCTCCTCCTCTGACATTCTGTGGGAGTTGGGGAGAAAGTGGTTGGATTAAGAGGAGGACGGATTCAAGTGGACAACTTAAATGTGCAGTGTGTAGGATCTATTGGCATCTAGCGGTCCCCTCCCTTCACCTCTCACATCCAAACGACGACAGAGGCCTGTACTGGCCTGTATTGTGTAAGGGGCCAGTAGGTACTTCCATAAGGATGTCATCATCCACAACATCATTGCGTAGCCAAGTGTCAAATGATAAGGTTCTTTAAGTTAAATAATTTCAATTTAGTTAAAGAGGTTCTTATTAACCTGGGATCATACACAAATGTAAACATATTTATCAATAATATATATTACGTCTGTTCCGCTAGATGCCACTGAATACCAACACGCCTTTGATGAGTACAGTGTTGTGGGTACAAAGGTGTAACGGGTGTAGCTTACTTGTCACTATGTTTATTCAACATCATTTGAGTTGCCCTTAGGGCTTCTGCGATTTGTTCCTTTTTGGTGACCATCTCCTCGATGGAAACCTACAATAATGATGATCATGTGTTAACTATATAGCATTACCAACACACACACTTATACGTTAATGATAAGACAGATGGCTGTACATTGACAGATGTTACGTGATATTGGCTAAATAGTGAGATTAGGGTAAATTGGTGGACAAATCTATATGTTTATGCTATGGCCTTATCTTTAGTTACATGGAATAGCAACATGGATTTGTGTTTTACTAGTGTCATTCATGAGCAATATCTGAACGTTGTACGTTTAATTAAGCTCAATAAGGAAGTTAATCGAAAATAAGTTATGAAATGTTGATCTTATGTACATGATCTTGATGTAAGTCGTCTTATAAACCTATTCAGGCTGGGCATCTGTAAGATGCAAGTCAATAAATAAAAAGTTACCACTATAAGAACCAAGAAAATCTAAATATTGTGTACCCTACCTTTGAAGCTCAATATGACTAGGATTTACTGTATTTACTTCACAAGCTATTGCGTATACTAAGTGCATGTACATATTATTTATGTATTCATTCATATATGAAATGATGGCATGATGGCATGATACAGAACAACTCATGAGTGACATAAGGGGATCCCACAAACTATTTACCTGTGGCTTATTAGATGCCTCTGTGTTTGCGTTACCATCAGTCACATCTTTGCCTTCATTGCTCAGGCCCTGTTTCACATCGGACATCCAGTGCAACAGATTGCTAACTTTATCCCCATGTTCCTTCTTCTCCTCATCAGCCGATCTCTAGGATATTAACAGATTAAAAGGTTTCCTTAAAGGTGTTTTCAAACTTTACATAGAACCCAGCACATTGATGGAAATGGGGATGTTAGGAAAACCTTATTCAACAATTGATTCCTGACTCATTGTTCAGAAACAGATACCAATAACTGGATAGCTTTAATCTCATGCTTTTATGTTCTGAATATGTTTTTAATAAAATCATATATTTGTATGAAATACAAACAAAAATGATAATAATAATATTCATCATAAAGGATTTTTTCTTTGTGTTTTTTCTCCCAATATTTATTTAGAAAAATTGTTAACCCATATGATTCCAAATGTTTGCATCACTGCATTTCAACAGGTCAGAACATTTTGCATGGTCATGCCACATCAAATGTATAAAACCTCCGGCAAAGTGTTTTTACAGACCCCTTAAATCAAACAGGTAAAGACGTGATCAGAGGCTCTACACCACAGTATTCCTAAAGAGAACAGCCTATTTACATGTAGCGATAATTCCAATTGGGCCTCACAGCCTCCAGTAACCTAAGCCCTGTGTGGTAGTCATGGAAACTTCTCTCCAGAGCCTCCATGAAGGAGATGCATCTTCTGGTCTTTGGGCAAATGATGGATTTACTGAAGGACTTTGTATCTTTCAGTGAGTCCAGCGTGCGTTTGTCTAGAGAGCCGCTCCTAGTGACCTCCTCGAGGGAGATCCTGCTCTGGGTCTCAGGGTCGATCAGCCCCCCGGTCAGCAGCTGGAACTCCAGGCAGCGCAGACCTATGTCTTTAGGGAAGCTGCTCTCCTGGATGGCCTGAGCCACAGAGATCCTCTTTCCCGTCTTGGGTTGGACGACGCCTTGGTAGGCCTGCTCGTACAGCGGGAGCTGCAGGGCGAACGACTGGTCTAGGAGACCTCGGCCCAGAGCCTCCTTCAGCGTGGCCTTCTCCCCGGACGCGGGGTCCAGGATGCCCCCGGTGCAGACCTGCGCCTCCAGCAGTCTCAGCGCCGTGACGCGGTCTACTAGGTTCTGCTGCATGGCCTGGAAGACTGAGAAGCGCTTCTTCTGCGTGGCGTCCCACAGACCCGCGATCGGGCTGTTCACGTCCTCCACCACCCCCATCCTGGAGTAGATGAGGTCCACCAGCTCGTAGATGCTCAGGCTCCCGCGGCGATAGCTCGCCAGTTCCTGCGCCTCCAGGTACCTCTGGCTTACGGCGGTCTGGATACAAATCTGTCTACCGCTCTTGCCGTCCGTGAGGATGTGTCTCGCGTCGCCGTTGTTGTCGACACTCGATTCTTCCACCCATTCGCCGTCTCGTCGCGAGAGGAACAGATAGGTCATCTGGCTGATGTGTTTCCCCTTGTAGGCCTCGTACGCAGACATCTCTGTACCCCTGTGGCTGCTGATGACGGACACTCTACGGGCTCCAGGGGGAGACGCGCCGGATGGACTCGTGGCGTCCCCGAACGGAAGGAGATAGACGCCGTCGTCGACGTCGTACACACAAGTGTTCAGCAGTTCCCCGTAGTACGCCTTCTGCCTAGTGCCAGGGTTGTAGAACTTTTTGGGATTGGTGACAGGTTCGTACAGACTCTGCAGGGTGGCTTTGGTCAACAGTCCCCGGTCGACGGCGATGTCAGCAGGAACTCTGACCCCTAACTCTGGGTTCACCAGCCCTCCGGCCGCTATCTGGACCTCAAGAAAGCAGTTTCCTTTACACCGGTCCACAAGTCTGGCTTCAATGGCCTTGAACACAGACAACGTCGTGTCCTTATGGAGGTAGCCGCTAAATGCTAAATGCGCCTGTCTCAGTTTGTCTTTAAGAAGTGTGTCTATGTGTCCGTTTTCCAGAGCATCCTTGAATGACTGGGGTTTACCTGCAGCTAAGCTAATGCTACTACCTGTGGCAGCCTGTGCTTCTAAAAACTCAATAGCGTTGGCCTTGGTCAGGATGCCCTTCTCAGCGGCTTCCAAGAAGGAGATCTTCTTCTTATTTGATTCTGGATAAAGTCCAGCGATGTATTTTGGTTGGCTGAGATACTTGGCAATAGTCGTTTGAACTTCTTCCACTGTGGTGAGGCCCATTTCCAACCTACACAAGATGTCTTGCTCCAACAGCTTAGCTTTGATCAACTGGTCAATGCTGACACTGCCTTGGAGCCCTGGGAGGTTGACCGAGGTCCAGGAGATAAGACGCGCCGCACTGTCCTTTGTATCCGTTGTGTACGTTGAACATTCGATTTCCTTATGTATCGTATGATATTCTTTCGCTGGCTTCTTATCGGACTGCTCTGACATTTTGTTGGTCCCTCTGGATAGCTCGGTGACGGTGTCTTGGCCTCCGATGAGAGACTTGTAAAGGTTGGTTGCGATGGTGGACCGACCATCCACTTTGCCCTTTGTTTCTTGCGTGACTTGAGGGGCACTGAGTGGGTCTTTCTGTTGGGGTGCGGTCGTGTGGCTAGCACTGCTAAAAGTGTTCTTCACATGCTCATGGAATGTGATGTCCGTTTTTCCCTCTTTTATATTTCCTTTCTTCAGTGTGTTAATCTGTGAATGTAAAGAAAAATAAATGTAATTAAAATATACATGGAACAAATGAACCAGGAACAGAAAAGGTGAATGATTGTTGATGTGTTAAATTATTTTTTTTTTCATTAAAAGTGTGATAGTGTGCATAATTGAAGTCAGTTACCTCTGAAGACGCTCTATTTTTCATTGCATCGTCCCCCTCTGGCTCATGTCTTCCACCTTGGTATGAAGTGGTCTCGCTCGTCTGTATAATTGTCCGTTTGGAGAACGATGTGGAAGCCATGTTGTCTTTGGCCCCAGGTTGATCCACCCCTCTCTTAGCGTGCTCATCCTTGTGTCTGTTTTCCATAGTTATCAGAAACTCAAGCTCCCGGAGCTTTTCCTCGAGGCTTGCCACCTCCTTGACAAAGCAAGCGATCTGTTCCTTGAGAGATCTTGCTTCCTCTTCTTTTATCCTCACCTTTTGCTCGCTCTCCAGCAACCTCTGCTTTAAGGGTTCCATTTCTTTCGACCAAACACATTTGTGGCTTTCCAGTTGACTTATCTTTGACTTAAGTTTGACTTTTTCGTCTTCTAATAGGGCCATCTGAGACTGAGCCTTGAGGAGATCACGGCTCAAAATGTCTCTTTCCTGCTGTAGTTTGTCCATTTCAATCTTCACCTGGAGAAACTGTAGTTGAGTTTCTTGCTTTGACTTCTCTGTATTCTGATTGAGGGATTTTTCAGTTGATCCTTGGCTCGATATCAATTTCAGTTCAGTTTGCTGCAAAGCAATCTTTTGCTGCATTTCAGTCTGCGCTAATAGCAGCTGTCTCTCAAAGCCTGACTTCTGAAGTTCTAGTTTGCATTTCAACTCATCTAACATCTTCTTACAGTTGTCCAGCTGCTCTTCCATCTGTTTGCACCTCACCTTAAGCATTGAGCATTCGTTGTGCTTTACTTTGGCTTCGTCCTGAGCTCTGTCCAGCTTTTCCTTTAACTCCCTGACCTCTGAGCCCATTGAGCGACTCTTCTCCTGAGCCTCAGCCCTGTCTCTCTGAAGTACTGTTATCTCCTTCCTCAAGCCCTCTGATGACGTATCAAAACTGGATAATGTCCGTTTGGCCGTCATCTTATTATTCTGAAGCTCGGTCTCCATCTCGATTAATCTAGAGTGCTTCTGCCTTTTCTCCAACGTCTCTTTGGCCAATTCATCTTTGGTTCTTTTGAGGTCAAAGTTGAGTTGTTCAATTTCTAATTTGAACTTGCTCAGCTTCTGGTCGGCTGCCCTCTTTTCTCCCTGAAGAGTGTTGATATCCCTCTTAAGCTGCGCCTCCATTTTCTCTGAACTGCCAGTTATCCCTTTAAGAGTCTGCTGACATTTCAGGAGCTCAGTCTCTAACAACTTCACTTTAGCCAGATAGTTCTGACTCTGCGTCGATTCTCTCTGCAGCTCCGCAGTCCTTGTCTTCAGCATTGTGTTTAATTCGTTCACTTCTGACTTTAGTTCGCAGCTTTTCTGCTGGGACGTATTTATCTCTGCAGCTGACGAGTTGAGCTCCGACTTCAGTTTCCTTATTTCATTCTGATAGTTGGTGACGTGTTCCTGCAGTTGAGCGATAGTCTTTGACTCCTCGTTGTAGCAGCTGAGTTTGATTTGAAGCTCATGAGAGGACTGGGATTTTTTAAGCAGCTCATCCTCAATTATTTTAACCTGGGATTTGGTTCCCTCTATCTGAGTCTTATAAATCTGTACTTGCTGGTCCTTGCTTCCAAGATCCACCTTTACCTTATCAAGTTCAGCTTTTACATTTTTCATGTTTCTTTCCATTTCCGCATTTATTGTTTTCAACTCCTCAGTTTCCTTCTGCAATTGTGAGGTTAGATATGTACTCCTCTCCAGCTCGGCTTCCATATTCTTGCACTTGTGTTGCAAGATCTGCTCAGCTTTCTTTGTGCTAAAATTGTCTTCTGTAGCTTTTTGAAGCTGCTCTTTCCAACTTTCTGTGTCAGCTTTCGCAGACTTAATCCTTTGTTCATAGTGTGCTTTGTCCTGTTGCAACGAATCCGTATTAATCTGCAGACCCTTGAGATCATTGTCCAAGGACATTTTCGTTATTGTCAACTCACTGCACCTCGCTTTAAGCTGATCTATTACTAGCTGTTTGGCAGATAACTCCTCCTCCAAGCTCTGCATTTTGTCATCATATTCCTGCTCCACTGAGTTAAGCCTAGATATTTTTCCACGGTTGATCTTCAACTGCTCTTTAAGGCCTTCTACTTCAGTGGTGTGGAAAACAGTTTTCTGTTCCAGTGAAGACTTCTCCCTCTGAAGGCCCTTGACCTGGTCCTGGAACAGATGGATGGACTTCTTCATGTCCACCGTTTCCTGCCGGAGCTCCTCTGACTGCCGTGTCATGCTGTCCCTCTCCGACTCCATGTCACCCCGAAGTTTCTTTAGTTCGGTGTTGCGTTCCTCCAACAACCCTTCGTAATGCTTTGCGTTTTTCTCCGCCGCGTTTCTCCGTCCGACCTCTGCGTCGAGTTCAGACGTCAGTTCCTCCACCTTTGTTTCTGCTTGCTGCTTATCCTTGGTGAGCCCTTCTATTTCACGACGCAGGCTTTCAGACCCAGCCTCTGAACTGGTTACCGGCTCAGTGCTGAGTATTCCAGCTGCTGTCGACTCTAAGACTCTATTATCAATGCTCTTTTCGCGGTTATCCTCTTGCTTCTGGGAGGTGCACTCGTTTACGATCTTCCTCATGCTGACGAGACTCTCCTCCAGGGACACCTGCTTGGCTTCTGATTGTTCGATCAACTGCCGCGCTTTCCCCAACTCCTCCTCGATCGCCGCTTTGCCTTTTGCGGTTTGTTCCAGTTGTGCAACATATTGGAAAGTCTTGTCCTCCAGAATTGATCTTTCAAGACTGAGATCCTCTATCTCTCGTTTTTGACTCTCCACCTCTCCCTCCAAGCCCCCTAGCCGGATCTGTCTCTCCGCCAGGCTGGCCTCTAGCTCCTGAACCCGTCGTTGGAGTTGGCTAATCTCCTGTTCACCTGCGGCCTTCTGAAGCTCAATGTTCTCCGTCCATTTTGTACTTTCTGCTCGTTCAAGAGCCTTTACGCGCTAGAACGCAAAAAATAAGTTAATGCGCTTATGTTCATTCGACAAAAGAACATGGAGGAGAAAAGGTGTGCTGGCAGCAGCATCCCAACCATCACCAGCAAGCTAGAGGCCATGAAGCAGTCTCTCGGGAGATTTTGGATTCGGTTAAACGTTAAACAACAACGTTAAACGTTGTACAATATAAACATGAATGATCGTTTTATTGAGTATTCATGATGTCTCGGCGTATCCCTTGAAAACTCCAGAATCCTGAAGAGACTCTGCTGTGTAGTTGGAAGGAGAGAGTAGAGCTTCCTCATGCAAGCTGGAAATAACCAGAATAACGATCCATCACATCTCTGGATGTAATGTTTATTATTTATTAAAGCAATATAGATTCCTTTTTCAGGAACATGCTGATAGAAGTGTGAATTGTATTGCAGGTGAAGGTATGAAATGGATTGGATGTATCACACATCAGTTCTTATTTTAGATCTATTTATTTATCTTTAAAAAAGGTTTGCTTTGTTTTTACGGGTATGTTATTGAATCTAATATATTTGTTTCCCATTACATGCAATTACACTTACACTTACACAGCTGTCAGTCAGTTGCAAATGGAACCAGATATGCTAACCTTTAAAAGGACAACTTCTATTTCATGAAATGTGTATGGAAGCATGCCCATATGAACTGTGAAGTGAACAGGAAAACTGTAGAATAAGAAAATAACAGAAACATTCAAAGATGAGACCGCAGAACAAAATACAGCGAAACACCGTTCCCTTGAATGTGCCCTGCTGAAAGCCACCTGACTGAGGTTTGAGCCACTGATCCTGTATCGACGTCAATACAGGATGCTCTTATACAGTACGAATCCCCGCAGACCAACTGTAAAAGACAAGCAGCCTCACCTCCTCTTCCTCAGCCCTTCTCAGAGTCTCGCTGGCAAACTTCACACACTGGGTCATGAGCGTGACCAGAGCGGTGTACCGTGTTCGCAGATCCATGAACTGCCGGGTGGGAAGAATAAACACAAAAGAATCGCCCAAACGTTTTAGCTTGATGTTTTTAGCTTGAGCCACATGAAGGTCGTTAAACGGGGTCGTGCTTACCTCCTGCTGGATGGCGTCAGAGGAGTTCTGCATCCTGCGTTTCTTCAGAGGCGATTTATGCTGGGAGTCCACCATGGCTCTGTAGGTCATCAGCTGAAGCTCGTAATCCTTAAAATAAAAATCACGGAGGAAAACGTTGAAAGATGATGAGATTGTGAGGTACTTTCTCTCATGTACTTTGTGTAGTAGTACTCACTTTAACAGCAGAGGAGTACTGCTCAGAGTGCTTCTGGCATTCTGTTATCCTGCTCTGTTTCTGCTCAATTTCTGCCACCAGAACCTAAAGAAATAAACGGCATATTATGGTTTATTATTATTGCATAGCGATAATAATCTGTTTTTAGATGCACAGTGTTATTGACCCGGTCTTCTTGCTCAGGGATGCCCACAGGTAGGCTGATGAGATTGGGGTTTGGACCCACAACTAACTGGCTGGGACATAAATGAAACACTGCATCTACCGTCTTTCATCTGAATAGTCAACCATGCCATCAGAGCCACCTAGGGGTCCTACCTTCTGAGTGTTGAGCAGCTCAGCCAGAGCCTTGCTGTCCTCAGGTTGGTTCTCCTGCGCTTTAAGCTGGGCGGCCTCCATGTCTTTGACCCACTCGTCCAAACTGCTGAACGAGTCTTTGTAGTATTTCAGAGATTTGCTGATACTTTCCAGTTCCCGAAGCCTAAAAATCATAATCAATAAAGAATATTGTTTAATACAAAAGTGTCATTGACATTTTACGTTAACATTTCGTCATTTAGCAGCTGCTTCTATCCAAAGCGAGTGAGGCTGAAAACTTAGAATACAAATCGGAGTAATAACCCAGAAATTAAAAACAAAAGAAAAACAAAAAAAATTTGTTGAGTAGTGTAGCTAAAGCAACCAGGATACTTTGTTCTCCAAACCTAAACCACGGACCTGTTGTCGATCTGGGAATGGACGCTGTGCCATCTCTCGCTGAGCTGGTCGGCCTTCTCGCGGTGCCAGTCCAGGTCAAAGTCGCGCTCGTTGTGGACCTTGAACATGCGCTCGCTGATGCTGCGTGCCTTCTTCAGCTCATCCTCCATGTCGTGGAACACCTCCTGCTGCTCGTCCATCTCTGACCGCCAATGCTGGGAGCAAACCGGAAGCCATTACAAAATTAGCCTTGCAGCCAATTGCAATTTGCGACGTTGATGTTTTGGGAAATTCTAAAAATACAAATCAATATCCAACCAGTCGTCATACCTTGAGTGTGCTGATGACCGTCTCGATGGATTTGAGGTCACAGTTGACCGCGTCCTCCTCATATAGTTTGGACTCGAAGACTTTGACCAGGGCGTCGGCTCTCTGGCTGTTCTCCACCACCAAGCTCACCGTCTTCAGTCTGCGTGGCGGGGAAGAACAGGATGCCTTTATTCAAGAGGCCACCAAAGCGACTGTGCAGTAAAACAGTCAAATAGTAAGTACATTCTCATAGCCATTACAGGAGAATGAGCTTTCTCTATGTATATTGTTCATCAATATAATATTCCCTTTTTTCTGTTTTTATTTTATTTTATGTTTTTATAATGTTCAAATGACAGATATGGAATGTAGGCAAGCCAACTATGTAGTAATATGTAATCGCCATCATGGGTATCATCATGCTACTAATGACCCACTTTTTCAAACGTAGGTTTTGAACTGCTGCTTTTCTTGGTCCCCAGCCGTGACCCAAATATGTGATGCAACTTAAATGATGCTTTAAATGGTAAACACCCCTTAGGAAGGCTGATCATGAGCACCACAGGAAGGGTCAGGGGTCACCACTCTGCAGACGTCTTACTTGTCCATGAAGATGGAGGACATGGAGTAGACCTGGCCCATGTTCTGCACCAGCACCAGCAGCTCAGAGGACAGCGTGGGCAGCGAGGGGAAGCTGGACGCCTGCTTGAGGAACACCTCACACTTCTCCTTCATCACCTCCAGGTCCCCCTTCAGCTGGTCCAGCTCACACATCTTCTTCTGTGAGGAGAGGAGATCGCAGTCGCTCCATTGGTCAGTACTTTTTTCAACAAAATCCCCCCAAAATAACTTTTTGATCGGCTTAAATTGTGATAAAGTAGTGTGTAATCTTTGTGTCATTTAAATGTACCTCTTAAATGTATTTCCTTGATCACGTTTATTTTTTGGTATTATTGTTGGTATTGTGAACACATTGTATTTATTGTTCTTGCATTGTGTTGTTTCCCTTTGTATTGCAGCAATTCAATGCACTTCAAACAATTGATTGATTGACAGTTGACAGTTATTATATGTATATAAGGTGGTGGTGGAGACGCGTACCTCCTGCTCAGTGATGCGCAGCAGGCTCTGCTCCAGGTCGTCCCGGTCCAGGGGGGTCCTGATCTTCCGGATCAGGTGCTCCTCGTGGGCCTCCAGGTGCATGCGGAAGTTACGCACCTCCGAGATGTAGTGGTTGTACTGGGACTCCTCGTGCTCCTCTGAGGATCGCAGGGGGGGAAAGATGAAGGATGTTGAGATCATTTCGTAAAAATAAGTAATATTATTTTTGGATATTACTAAGCGATAGATTAATTAAATGTGTGCCCACCATGTTTTTGTATTCATTTACAAATAACACAATAACATTATATATCTCAACCTTGAATACAATAATATTGTATAGCCTTCAAAGGTCTTTTCAGGCCATACACGTATGACACCCTGTAACTTATGAAGCAGAAACCTCAAATCCACCACTAGGTGGCACTGCTCTCCCAGAATAACACTGAGATAAACGTGACGCCACGGTACAGTCTGCCCAATACGCCTCGGGAGAGTTCAGAATCCATCTGAACCAAATGGAATTAACTCTGCGGTTAAACGGCTTTCAGAGGCATGCGTTCCCCTCCCTCTTCCATAATCACTGAACGGGCGGTGACACAGACAAGAGAAGAGAGCTGGGCCCTGCCTCTCTCTGCCGAGCGGAGCAGCTCCTCGTAGTACTGCTTGCAGGCCTCCACTTCCCGCTCGGAGTGGGCGCGGTCCGCCACCGTGAACACCTCCGACTCCTCGCTGTCCTCCAGGAACTCCTCGAAGTGGGAGTCCAGGTTGCTGAGCACCTCCTGCTGGTGAGCACCTGACAACTGGGTCTTGACCTGGGGAACCGGGAACAAGGCGTGAGTGTGTGTGCGCGTGTACATGTGTGTGCGTCTGCGTGCGTGCGTGGGTGCATGCGTGCGTGTGTGGGTGCGTGCATGCGTGTGTGTGTGTGTGTGTATGTGTGTTTGCATGTGCGTGCATGCGTGTGTGTTAAATTAGGGGAATGACTCAACACTTGACTTGTGAGCAATGACTTGCTCACTGTATCCTTTCCTAGTGGCTGACTTGAAATAAGTTGATTGGATTATCAATCATGTGAATAAATAAATCAACAACGATGTGCCTTTTAGATTGTGATTTAATGTACCCGTTTCTGCAAAGTTGTGTGCATTCCCCACTTAAGGATAAAATACTGCATCGTAAACCTTGCATCGTGTTGTATGGTGAATAAATCGTCCCCACATCAGGATTTTGCACCTGTCTTAACTCTAGCCTGATGTTAAGAGTCTCTGAGGTATGAGCATAATTTCCAACGCACCGAGGCCACGTTCCAGTTGCGGATGGCTCGTATGTCGGCCATGAGGTAATGCCAAGACACCACGCTCTTCATGTTGACGTGGGAGTGGTGCCACAGGGACAGAACGTTCTGGTACGTCTGCTCGATCCTGCACGGAAAAACAATAACAATAATTATTATAAGAAGAAGGATCAGAGCTTGGATCAGAGATCGCTTCCCCCTCCAGCCTCCATCAGGTCAGGCTCCTGTACCTGCTGGCCATCTCCACCGCCTCCTTGTTGGGCGGGGGCACGGTGAAGCACACCGACGGCACCATGGCCTCGTTGCCCCCGGGGTTGATCACCTTCCACTTGGCCCGGTGGGAGTTACTGGCCAGGACGCACTCGTCGTCCTTAAAGATGGTGATCTGGGGAGGGAGTGAGTACAGGGCACATTAAGGAGCGGGGTGGGGGTAGGGCATTACACTGACATACATGTATGTAAGGAGCTAGTGTTGAGATGGGTGTCTTCTAGAGGATGCCTATGGGTAGGGTGGAGGACATCAGGGATCGAACCCAGTATCTTCTGGGTAGGACTCAAACGCTTTATGTCCCTTATACTCCACATTGGTACATGTTTACCGCCAGGTGGATCTTGACCAGTCCCCATATAAACAGACCTCAATAGCATATTGACATCAATAGTCATCGTGGATGTCATACCTCGATCTGCCGGTAGTCACAGATGGCCTTGACGGGGATGGAGGACCTGACGGGGCTGTCGGGGTTGCGCGGCCGGAGCTGGACGATGGTTTTGGAGCGGCCCACCAGCCCGGCCACCGTGGTCGAGTACTGCAGCAGCTGCTCCTTCTCCTCCTGGGAGGGGGGGCACGAGACACATGAGTTTAGGAACGTTTGACCAACTCAGCCTTTAATAACCTCATGGTGCGAGTGGAGGAGACGTCTTGCGCTGCGAGTGCAATGTGCCTACAGTTCAAAATTCATGTTTAACTGAATAAACAGTAAGTAAACACAAGTACCGGTACATCTTATTGAACATTATTTATTTTCATCACCAATTATCATAGTAGAACAGCTTTCTCAAGCAGTTTGTGACGCATTTTGGAAACAGGAGATGAGCCGCTGGTCTAATGAGCCACCTGGCTTGAGAAACCCATTCTCAAAGATTTACTTTTAGTCATTATTTAGGTAGCACACACATATTATAAATGCCTTCGGCAGAATTAAAATGAGCCATTTTAATCTAGATTAATCTAGATAAATTCCAAGTTAACAGTGAGATAAATCTAGATTAAAAAAATTAATCGATGCCCACCACTAGTTTGGATGTTAGTAATGCTTTCGTTTTGTCATTGTTTAAAAATTGTTGTTGTGTTTGAGACCGCCCTATGGTTTCTCATGCGAGACGTGGCCACACGGTTTTATAAGCCCATGATATATATTTGAGTTGATGGTCTCTCTCTCTTTCTCTCAACAAAAAACTCCCATGATGCATTCTGATGAACTAGCCCTATAGCCGGCCCTCTGCTGAGCGTTACCATGGACTCCTGGACGAGGTCCTCCAGCTTGTGGAGGCTGCTGTTGCGGTCGCAGCTGTACTTCCTGTGGATGGCGTCCTGGAGGTTCTTCAGGCAGTCCAGGGACTCCTTGGCCTCACCGAAGAACTGCAAGGAAGAGCATTCAAGAACGGGTCAGCCAGCAGTCGGCGGTTACTCCGGAGGGGGTGGAAGGAGGCGGCGGCGGCGGCAGTGTCCCACCTCGAAGTAGACGGCGTTCTCTTTGAGGTGCTGCTCTACACAGGAGCAGAGCTGCAGGATCCAGTTCCACTGGGTCTGCATGGCCGCCCGGTAGGCCTGGAGACGGACAAATATAAATTAAATACATTTTTGAAAAATTACACAAAATATATGAATCTATTTCTAATATATCTTTTATGTTTCACTATTTTTAAATTATATTTCAAATGAATTCAATTTTTTATTAAACACTAATTCAATAATACATTGAAAACAGGGATACTATTATACATTGACTATTACACTATAATATATGAAACTATTTATATTCAAGAACCCATAAAATGGGTTCTTGAATATATATTTAAAGAGGACACTACATGATCCATTATTTACGCCCACAGACCAAGCAGCTATAAAAA
>OMLJ01018097.1:1801-12967 GCA_900302595.1 Gadiculus argenteus | reverse complement strand
ACACACACACACACACACACACACACACACACACACACACACACACACACACACACACACACACACACACACACACACACACACACACACACACACACACACACCTTCTTGCCCTCTCCGGCCCAGTGCTTTTGCCAATTATTTCCATCGCTATGAGCTTTCAGTAGGATAATGCAACAAAAAAAATTCAACTGAGCAAAGATTCAGAAGACAGAGTACAGTACATGATGGTTAAAATAGCACATGAGATTTGTATAAGGAATTTAATGAAGAGAATCCCTTAAATTAGTGTTGGGGGCCAAATGTAAGAATAATTAACCTCACAAGTAGTATCCCACCCAAACTTTAAAATCCCCCCTATGTGGAGCTCTTAAGGGGGGAATTCCCCTTAATGTAAGCCCTGATACAATAGAGACTATTGGGTTTTCAAGAGGTCCACTGGAAGAAGAACAATAGTAGTGTTATATACGGTATATATGCTTTTTTATTTAACCTTTATTTCACCAGGAAAGTCCCATTGAGATTAAAAACCTCTTTTTCCAGGGAGTCCTGGCCGAGATAGTAGTGAACTACTGTGTTCCTCTCCAGATATCTGGGGGAACGCAAACGCTTTAAAAGAGAAACAACAACAACAAGCCAACAATAATTAAACAGGGAAACCGAACAGCGCAAGAAGCTGGTAGAGAGCGGTTCTCAGAATGACAGACGACATACTGAGAGATTAGAGGAGAAGCATGGACTGGGGTGAGCAGTTCAGAGAATCATAAATCATAATCTTGCGTGTTCTGCTATCACTGCCAAAGAGACAGAGACAGAGAGAGAGAGAGAGAACGAGAGAGAGAGAGAGAGAACGAGAGAGAGAACGAGAGAGAGAACGAGAGAGAGAGAGAGAGAGAGAGAGAGAGAGAGAGAGAGAGAGAGAGAGAGAACGAGAGAGAGAACGAGAGAGAGAACGAGAGAGAACGAGAGAGAGAGAGAGAGAACGAGAGAGAGAGATGTTAAACACATTCTCTTGCTCCTCGTCACTAAAACTCTAACTCAGTCTAGTGCTCATTGTGTGTTTAGTTAACCACAGCTTCAGAAACAGGACTATAACAGTGCAGCTGCCAGGCAAATAACGGACGGATAATGACACAATTTACCCTAACATGATTTAAAATGCACGTTGTGAGCCAAGGAGAACTGGCCGGGTGTTACGTTGCCAAATCTACCGTGTTCCAGTGAGCGTCGGCTCCGGTGGGAGACACCAACACGATATCATGACTTTGTTATGTCTTTCCTTTGTCTTTGTTATGTCTTTTTGTTTTTTTGGACAACACCAAAAAATGATAAAGGATGTAGAGTAATCTCCTGGGCTGGGACACACGGGGCCTTCAGGTCTGGAGTGGAAGGTGGTTCCTCCATGAGCAGCTGAACATCTAGAGGAGACAGCTTACTGTAACTCCTGAGCTTTGACTCCACTGTTGACGCTTTGCATTTAAAATCTTATTTGTTTAACCGCCTAACTTGCCGTCATCTGAATGGGAATTGAGGTTTAGGAAGAGTAAGCCATTTGGAAAAACTGCTCACGTCCACTTCTTACTTCTTCAGAAAAGCGAATAAAATCATTGAGGCCGTTTCATTAGAAACAGGATTCATTAAAAACAGGATTCATTAAAAACAGGATTCATTCAAGAACTAGGGGAAAAAAGCACCACGTCAATATACATGGGGATGACTCATCCTTCTCACCCTCTTCATTTTTCCCAAACATTCCTTAACTTGCTCTCTTTTTCCTATCCAGATGGTTGTGGGATGACGTGCCCGGACCCATGCTCCTCTAACTGCTCATAGCTTCCCTCTCTCTGAGTGGGGAGGGGTCGCCCCCCCCAGCCCCCCCCCAGCACACAGGATCAGAGATAGTCCCTGATCAGATAACGGCTTTGACACACCAACTAAAATACAATTTCTATGCGAGCAAATGGTGCAATAGTGGTTTGAATTTTAAAAGCCATTGAGGTTTTTATATGGAAATGCAAACACCTTTAACTTATAAAGTGTGAATAATATAAGTTACAAACTGGTTGTTTTTGTTAGGGTGAGCCGTCAAATTAAAACTGAAATAGCACGGTACTGTAAAGACAGGCCTAAGCAGTCAAGACCTATGACTTTTGAGTTTAAATATACATAACTGACAAACAGGACAACTAATTGTCCCTGTTAGCAAATCGCTTAAGTGGTTTAATTCTCGAGCAGTTGTGTCCGACCACATGACGGACAGACCACATAGTCGGTTGAATTACGGTCTTGATTGCTTAGGCCTGTCCTGGGAACACTGGGATACTTCAGTTAGAAATTTCATCGCTTGAATTCTCTGATCCATATTTTGACAACTTCAATACGAGCAAAAGCAATCAAAGGTGTTCAGATTTCCATAAACATAATCAAATGAAAATTAAATAAAAAACATGTTTTTCTTCTTGCCACATAAATCATCACAGCATACCTGCAACCCCATTCCAACAAAGGCTTTGAACACAAGGAACACTGAAGGCAACAGTTATATTCAATGTTTCATTACTGAAACTCGTTTCAAAACAATTACTTTGAATGCTTTAAGCAACCCTCACTTGTCCTATTCCAATCTTTTCCCCAGTTCCAATAGTGGGCTTACAGCATCAATACACACCCCCAGAAAGGCTGTGTTTGCAAGCATGCATTAGCTTTAGCTCAATAATGCAAAAAAAGTAAGTTGCATTGAATAAAAGCAAACAAAAATGTTGACCTGCTGCAAATATTAAAAACACATAACTTGTAGTGTGTTTTGCAGGGTGTAGCATAGACCAACAAACTGCATGTTTGCTAAGAGCAACATTCCTACATGTGTTTTCTTTCAAATCAACAGGACATGCTAGCTGAGCTGGCTGCAGCCAGGGTTTGAGTCAAGATTTTTCAGTTAATTTCATTTGGACTTTGAGAGGATTTTTGATGACATAATGATCCAAGTTTCATGTTCATGACAATAAAAAAGGTACATTTGGTAGATGGCTGATGCAAGCTTTCATCAGGTGTGTGTACACACTGACACATACAGAGGTTAACAGAGAAATTCTGTGCATGCTAAGATCAACTAAATGCAGACTAACCTGATCATTTACCTGCAAAGTACTGCAGTGTCCAACTGTATTAAGAGATAATGACAATGGCCATTACCCAAGGCATTATGTTTCTTGTATTTAATTAGTTGTGATTAAAACTTACCAATTATTAATTATTTCTAATATTATAAAAATGTAGGTATGACCTACAACACAAAACATCAGGACAAGACCAGACACAATAAAAAACATTTTTCTTAAAAAGTAAAAAAAGAAATGGTATGCATCGAAATGAAACGTGCATCGAACCGTTAGCCCCGTAGCGGAATACGCATATCATTACCCCCCTAATGTCTGCATTATTAAACCCCTGAGACACGTGATAGTCACTGCCCGTACGGTCGCGCCTGACGTTGGCAATGTCACGGTATCCGAACCAAGTTCGCCCAAATCCTCCTAACAAGAACAATTCTGTGTTTCTGCGAATTTCCACATTATTTATACGGCCAACTTGTAAATCCGTTTTTTGGAATGGCTCCGTGGGCCGGCATTAGAGCTGTGGTGGCGTCACAGGGCGCTCAGCCATGCAGGGAGCTCGCTGGAGTCAGAGGAAAATACATGAATGTAAACTCCCTCCTCCGTTTCCCCTGGGCTGGACTAATAAGACCCCGGGCACACCCCCGAGCAGCAGGAAGAACAGGCTACAATATCAAGCTGACATACATTTCAAGTAACCACTATTACCAAGACTACGACATGCATAAATTACATTGTTAATTTAAAAGGCACATGTATAAATGATCCTTGCATCTAGAGAAAGCTCTCCGTCTCTCTCCAGTTGAAAAGGTAGCCTGATAGCGAGGCCGTGCCAATCTACTGACGTCACCATCGTGTTTATTATTTAAGTTGGCTTGCATCCTTACAGACGGATCCACTTACCCCCCATAGTGGATTGCTAGTTAACCTTTCTGCCTGGCTGGCTTCAGGCATGGCCACCCCTTAACTCTGCACACAGGTCACTGCCCACCATGTCAATGTTTCACTACCAGAATGACGTCTCGTCTCATTGGAGATGCTTGGTGAATTCTCCATGATCATGTTCCATTCAATTAAATACTTTGCTTGACTTTTTTCCCCATCAATGGCAATCGTGTAGTTCAGACTTTAAAACTGGGTCTCAGGGAAATTAACTCTTATTCTCTCGTCAACAACAGCCCTGAGAGCAAAGAAAGCAAAGCACCAAATCCAAGAGGGACTTTGATCCAGGCTGCCTGGATATCATGTGTTTCAGTCAACAGTGGAGTGTATCCTCCGTTGTGGCGGGCCGATATCATCTCAAAACAGCCTCGGAGCACTCGGTGGGCTTGTCTAATCGTCTCGTTTGACAGCGTGCTTTGTCTCCGAGGCAAGTCAAAATAAACAGGTTCACACAGAGTCATGTGCTGGCCTCTTGCTGTAGTTTATGTTTCAGGAATTCTCCACAGGATGTGCGCTTATTTAGCCCCGGCCAGGAGACCTAGCTTATTATCACACACAGCTTGGTGTCGTGAAGGTCTACCCTATAGAGGTACACCACGTTATATCAGGGGAGGGATGTGTTGCTGCTTTAATAGTCTGTGTCCCAAAACTCATTCGGTTAAATAATGGCATCATTGTGTAATATATATATCTATAAAAAAATCCTATCCATAGTCCATCTTTAAACCTAATCCACTGTGGTATACATTGATGGTATATGCATCAATTATGCACGAGTGGTTGATGGCAAGGCAGCTTTGTGGTTTGCGAGCCTCTCTTCTCTCATGTCGTCTGTGTGTTAGTCAGCTTTCTCCAACCAGGACCGTCGCACTGACAGGACACAAACCGTAATCCCCTTCCAGATTAAGTGGAATATGACGTTTCTGGCTCCTAAATGCGTTGAGATTGAGAGATGGGTTCAGCACACACACAACACTGAATCGTGAAACTATTATTGTCAGTAATGAGGACAAGCTAAATGATCCTCAAAAGAGAATCTTTACTTTCCGAGCGAGGCACTCGACAAAGCAAAGAAACAAAGAGGATCTCAGAGAAACCACCGCTGCTGTCCACTTAAAACGACAGAACAGGCTTAAGAAACACGGTGCATTCAGGCCACAGATTGCACATCTAACGTCTCCCTTCATTTCCTTTTGTTTGCCAAATCTCCGTCCAACCAGGAAAGCTGCGGTTTAGCTCAATACAAATGCGTCAGTCGCGAGACAATACCGTCCTGGCAACAGCCGACGGCAGGCTAACATTTTATTCAGCCATGTGAGGAATCACAAAGCAGAACCTTTAACAATTTGAAGTAAACATTGGAGAAATGGGAACACCGTACGCGCTCCGACCGATCTGCCAACCTTTCCCTAGGGGGTTAGGCAACCACATCTCCTCCCCGTCGCGTCCAGCCGTTACAGCTCAGATCTGGAGCTAGCAGCACTCCTCACAGGAATATAGAAGTGTGACTAACTGGGACACAGAAATCACTTTTTCAGGGAAACAAACAGCCTGATACGGATTGGCAGGGCTGTCCACCGTCCGTGGGCCCGGGCCAAAACGGAGGATTAAAACCATGTTGCTCTATAAATACACCTTGTGGACAGACAGTACACCGGCATCTCACTGCTGGGAACGCCGGGCCTTAATCCTCCCTGTTCCCTCCATCTCGCTCCCCCCCTCCCCCCCTTCCATCTCGTTACGCTCCTGAAGTCTCTGGGCATTCGTCATCGGGGGGGCTGGGAGTCTGTCCGTCTCTCCCATTACTCCCATCCCTTGTTCTCTCCATCTCTCACTTGGCAGGGCTTCTTAATTGGAAACAAGCTGTGAAGGGGCTTTCAGTCGGGAGGTCAAAATTGCATCTGGCCGGCCCCCCGCTGAGTCCTCCCCGCTCCCTGTTGGCCGGGCTGCGCTCCTCGTGTTCAGTGTTCTGGATGCGGACGTGCAGCGTGTCCGGACCCGACCGCGCGCAGCGCAATTAAACAAAGTCGGCCCGTTTTGTTTTTCTTAACCACAGGGAAATGAAAGGGCAAACGACAGAAAATGATTGTTTGGCCGAACAGTACGCGGGTCACGTGAGCGGACCCGGGGGAACGTGCTCTAGGTATAAACACGTCACCGTTAAAAGGCATCGTCGTCATCGCAGAGACCAGGGTTAGATTCCTGCCCGTGGTCCTTTGCTGCTTGTCCTCCCCTCCATCTCCCGTAGCTTCCTGTCTACCTCACTATCATAAAGCATAAAACACGCTTTAACAAACACGTCACATGAATCCAGTCGGCGTAAGTCATTAGCCGCGTACCCACCAGTTTGGCTCCGCCCACGCATTAGCTCCCCTTGTCGTGGCGTATGCACCACAGGGAAGTCCGAGAGGCTTACCAACGGAGCGTCGACGAGCTACGAGCGGCTCAGAAAAGTACCACCTCTGCTGGAGGACTTTCTGAGCCCCTGTAAGAGCCCCTGTAAGAGCCCCTGAGGGGCAGATCCTCTCTCCAAACCGCACCCACAAAACCTCATAGCGGGAAAAGTACGCCTGGTCGGTACGCGGCTACTACGTCTTTTCTTCTAGTGTGGCCGCAGAAGAATGCAATCCTTTCTCCTGACCTGAACTCTTCTTCTCCACACCCTCCTGGTTCCTCGTTCCTATCTCAGCTCGTATCTCAGCCGTATCTCATGGAGATGATAGCGGCTCATCAGGAGGAAGGCAGGGCGCCAGGGTCCGCCCGGTGTCCACCGCCGCTAAGAGGAGCCTAATGAGAGCCGTCTAATGAGGTGTGGCACAACAGCGCACCATCGTTTATTTCTCCATCGAATCCAGCGTCGGAATCTTAACTAGGTCATTCCTACGAAGGTTCAAAAGACGCTTTGATTAGATATTTTATTAAAAAGGCAGCGAGAACCGATTGAAATGATAGTCACTTAGGAAGTTCTTCACTCTCGCCCCGCTCCTCTGAAATGCATCAGAAGCTCTCTGGAAAGTCCTCTGCATACATCTGGAGAATAACATCTCAACTATTACACAGGCATTACATGGCCATTACATGCCGATTATGGCGCGCATTCAGGCCGTCACAACTTCCCTGTTGTCAGTGAGAGAGGATAAGTGGGATTTGTTGTACAATGGCCCACAGAAACTATTATTTCCACCCAGTTAGACCACCGACCGCTCCGTCTGGCCAATGGGGTCGCGTTACAGCCAAGTGGCAGACCCGCACGGCGAGTGGCCCGCGTGAGAAACAGGCCAGCACAGTCTGTCAGTCCGTCAGTCCGTCTAATTGCAGAGACAGACGTGCCTCTGACTCCCGCTGGCAGGAGGTTGTTTACAGTACGGGGGGATGGAGGGATTCTTTGGAGCTCGTGAAAAAGTTCAATCATGACCCACCAACAAATATTTATCTCCCTGGCAACTGGTTCTCAGAGTGCGTCCTTGTTCCGCCCACACCTCTGGGCCCAGTGAGAATCCTTTCCCTTGGCAAGTCCTCCCTAGGTTTGGGTTCCTGGCCGTGGAGCCAGCCTGCGTTCCATTACCATTTGAAAAGGATTCAGCTTCTCGCTGTGGGTTTGATGGATCGATCCTGGCAGACATAATGAAACCCTTAGGATTTCCCCCCAAATGTTAAACAAAAAATGCTTGCATCTTGCCCTCCCAACCGGCAACATATAAAAATGCTCAATGTCATGGAAGGATTTCCACGGTCCACCAGGGAGCTGGGAGACTACAAAGGGGGGGGGGGAGCAATTAGATGAAATAGAACCAATATGGCCGTAGACTAAACGGAAAAAACTACTTGTGAAAAGTTGCCATTGAATGGCATACCAGTAAGCCAATGCTAGAGACTAATTCTATCTGTTCACCCAGAAAGACCTCTGTCATTCCTCCAACCTAATGCAGCAAAATTATGCAAAAGTTGATATCAAAGTATTAAATATCCTGCGTTTCCTCCACTGTTATCTTCATGATATCTGTGTGGACACCGAAACAGACAGTGTCATACATACTGTCCATAGACACCAATAGGGATGTATAGTGAGACAACAGGAGTTTATTGTCCATTAGAAATGGGCTTATGTTTCTCAGGAATGCTACCACAGCTGACGTCTGACTACCTGACCTTAGCACTGGATTTTAACAATGAAACATGTGCTTTTATCACTGCAAAAGACACTTGTGAGAGGTGCCAATACTTTTGACCATGCAGTTTTCACTTCCTACAGCATTTCTGTGGTATTTTGTGTTGAATTTGGGGAAACCAATTGTTGTTTCAGTTGCGTTGAGCTGTATTTCATCAGAAATCCTTTGTGTGTGAGTTTTGCTCAAAAACCAACACATCCGGAGGCGTGCATATGCAAGGACACGAGACATCCCTGGAGAAGGCGTCCAAGATCACTTCACGACAATGCTTCAGTTGAGTGTGATAGCCATCCTCAGAAAGGACAAACATGGGAGGAGCTTAGCCTTCGTTTTGCAGTCGATTATTAGAACATTATTCAAATCCTTCAGCAGCATTTCGACACCTGTAGTTCAGTGTGACAAACGTTGACTTTTAACTGTTATAATAGTAATATTCATTCAGTGTTCTCGCCAGGACTTATTTTCCATGGTGGCGCTACGGTAGAAATAAGATGTTTCAGCAAGCGGGAGGTTTATCTATTTTGTAAGGGTTTTAATAATTAAAGTATTTTAGCTGCGATTTCAATATTTGAACGAGGCCAAAAGAAACCAGAAGTCCCTACCGAATTATAATAACAGGTTGGTATTTAATAAAACATGAATAGAAAAGGTAGCAGTGTTTCTTTCTCTTAGAGCAATCCTTCACCCACAACAGAGCAACGGATTTCTCTTCTGGTTAATAGAGTTAGTCCAATTCCATCAAACCTTTGTGCAATGTTCAAACCACTTGCTTTGTGATGACTGTAAGTAGGCCGTCTCGTGTACTATGGAAGCAGTGTGTCTTAGAAACTTTTGGCTGCGCTCAAGCACTTTCCTCTGATTATTATTAATATTCAATGCTTGAAATTATGTCAAAAAACAGGCCAACCCTAATAACTCAACAGCATTACGAAAAAAACAAGCCATAGAAAAAGTAGGAACTCTGCATGCCAAACTTCCAAACATTTCCAGAATATAAAATATGATAATCCGGCCATGTAGCCCAGCCCTGCACACATGCAAAATTAAAATGGCACTTAAGTGGGAAAGAGGGCGTTCCATACGACCGGGGATGGGAACCGACACCTCTGGGAGAACACGGTGCCAGGCTGTGTAATGAGCCTCGCTACAGAAGCACCTCAGCCTTCATCACTCCAACCGGGATTGGAAAAGGCATCTTTCAAAAAAAGCACCGCATTCTGCATGTCCTTGACTACACAGAACGACACTCCGAGAGGTGAATCATCCGAGATGTTGTCCAACGCATCACATCTGTGCATCCAAGTCTTTGTTAGGAGGACGCCTTAGCCAACACAAGTAGGAAAGGGGGCGGCTTTATCGAGGACTGGGGAACAATCAAACTGAATGGCCTGGAAGATGAGCACGGCCTGTTAAGACCCAGATACACACTTAAAGCAGTTAATCGCAATGGAATAGGCCTATATTACACAATGTGCTGCTCGCTAACGGCCATAAACTGCACTGGTCTGTGTGCGTCTGTGTTCCTCATGATGGACAGATACATCTTCTCCTTTGTCATGTGGGTCAAACTAGATTAAAGATACTACAGAATCTAGATATACTATACTTAAGATGTATGAATCTCACTGTCTGGGCGGCCAGAGCACATCCGTTTAAACAATCTACAAATAAACGGATGTAAAACAGACAGGGAGATCTAAGATTCACGATTCATGATCAGGGGCATTATGCAGCAGTGCAGAAAAACAAACTAAATATTCGTTGTTTGAATCCACAAAAGCAGAAGTTGAACTTCATAAAGCGAGGCGTCAGAGATAAGAGAGCAGATTGAAAGCAGGGGTTAGCGAGCGCATTCACAGTGAAAACTAATTCAGAACAGAGTTCAGGGTTTCCAAATTAAACAGAAAGAGTACCAATGGATGAACGCTGAAACGGAGAGCCAAGCCCATTTTTCTTCCCGCTCCTATCTGGCCAGTATAAATGATTGGACAGCGTTGGACTCATTAATTTAGTTTTACAAGGGCAGGCTGGCCGAGGGAAACTGAAAGCAAATTAATCACACACAGACTGATTTAAATCCAGCTGTTTGAGAAGGTTACGGCGAAAAGTGAAGGCCTTGGGTGACATGAACGGAAAGATTGACTGTAAATCCTTCCACGAGACAAATATGTTGCTTTTTTATTAGGGCTAATTATTGGGGTTGCTTGTGGATGCCTGTCCGATCGGCATGCCATGTAATCTACCGCGTGGCATTAAATCAACAGTGGCCAACAAGTCGTAGCGCAAGTAGACAACGTAATGCAGGCCTAAGCCCTAAGACAAAAAACACCACTGAGGACTAAGGTGTGCTGAGGAGCCGATGTGTCATTCAGTGTGCGACTCATCAGAATGTAATGTGTTTATTCTACTGGTTATGGTGTGGGAGTCTTCTGACTGTATTAATAGTCAGAGCATGCGAAAATACGCTGAATCAATGTTATCGCAAAATCGCGATGACGCATAATGACTGTATTGTGTGGTGAAAAACAGTTTAATTCACAGGGAGATAAAAGTTCATACATTTGACATCTTGGCTACGAAGAAATGAAATGCTCAGGAAGACATTACCCTCCATGTCCTCCAGGATGTGGTGGGTTAGCTCAGGTTTAGAGCTAAGCCCAGTTGGCAGGGCACCTATGCCTCCAAAGTGGTTCCCACAAAAAGTTTAGTGGACGGGGAAACTCTAAGAAAGAAGCAATACTGAAAGGCTGTACCCTAAGATTGTAATAGTCGAATCATCGTCCTGAGAAGACTCGCATTCTCTCAGACAAACAATCATGGGTTTAAAGAAATTAATTTGAAAAAGAATCACGTGCATTATAATAACTTAATCAAAGAGGCCACTGTAGGCACGATGTTAGAGTTGGAATGAGAGCAGAGGCAATTTTTGGAACATAAACACC
>OMLJ01017456.1:1676-15473 GCA_900302595.1 Gadiculus argenteus | reverse complement strand
CTGCTTCATCAAATACGTAAATCGCTATCAACTACTACTACTAATCCACCAATAAAATAGGCTTATTTTGTTTCTGGAAGACAAGCTCAGCCTTTGCTTTGACTCCCGCTCAGAGATGGTCTTGCAGGTACAGTAGGTGAAATCATTCCTTCAATTGGTTGACATTCATAAAGTGCTCTTAAACTCATTGGATTTCTGCCAGTGGGGGGTTACGGGTGGAGGGTGATGGAGATGAAATGGGTGTCGGTGAAGCGGCCAGGCGGAGAGAAATGTGCCGATTATTAGTTGATTGAAACAGGGCCTGGTCTTCCGGTAGGATCAATACGTGGTAACTCTTTCAGTGAGAGATATGGGTTCTGCAGTCAGCTACGTGTCCGTAGACCTTATAGGTTGTGGGTTTCCATCTCTTCACTGACACCTCTATTGGATAAAGTAGAAATAACGAAGCAAGAACACTTCCGCCTCGTAAGATTATTCTTCTATGAGTGGAGGGGTGTTCCAATCTGTGTGATCGATCCCCTAAGAAATGACTAATTCATAAGAAATCCAACAATATTTCTTTAAGGATTGGTGTTGAAACCAAGGTCAGCATATGTATGCACAGTATGATAGTCTCACTCTGGACAATGAAATCCATACTGTGACGAAGGCAAGGGGTTGACTATGTCATGAATTCAAAATAGGAACAGAAGAGAAATAGAAAAAATTTGAGTATCCACAAGCCAATGCCACAACTAAAGCCAAATCTAAACTATATTTTCTCTTGGGTTTTCAGCTCAACTTTGATCCTCACCTATTATCTATCTAATTGGGTGAGCAGACTTGACAACGCACATCAATGTCCTTCAGACTTGGCATAAAGTGATACTCTGTGGGAATCCAACCCCTAACCCTGGCGCGGTGCTAATGGCACGTGTTCTACACATCGATTGAGACACAGGTATATTTGCTTCTGAAGAAATCGGATTATCCAGATTTTTCAGTCATCTGGGTCCACCTGACATTTGGTTACATTCATCCACTGCCAAAAACGGATTAAAATCACACACGCATATATGTATATACATTTAACAAAATGTATGTCTGGGATGTTGAATGTATGTTGAGGTTATCATGTTGTTGTTGGCATGATTAGAATATATATTCAGCAGAATATATGTAGTTTTAACTCCTAATTTTTCAATTTATGAATATGTTACGTGTAAAAGGAATCACACTTTTCATTGAATGATTTGTTTGGTAGAAACAAACATTGAATGATAGTGTGAGAGAATGGGATTCTTGGGAGTCTTCTTAGGAAACACTCCTTACGTCATTCGTACACGGCACTGTCCAGAAGGAAAGTGCTGAAATTGATTGCTCAGAGTTTGATTTTCCATTTCATGTGCAGGTGCAACAGCGTTATAACAGCGTTATAAAAAATATTGCATTCTTTGCTCGAAATCCTTCTAGTAGGCCTAAACATTTATTTAACCATGGGCAAACATACTAGCATAGTCTACACTGATTAAAAAAAAAATAAAAAAAAAAATTATATATATATATATATATATAAAATATAGAAACAGCGAAGGAGTTGAGGCAATTACATCCTTAATTACAGCCTTAATTCAAACATGCCATTTAATTTGGCCACAATTGGCTATGGATGCAAACTTGGAATGAACAATTAAACAACTTGGCCTATCCTGCTATCCTTCATGTCTAGGGTCGGGAAACACGCAAAATGTTAAGGTAGAACTGAAAGTAGAGGTTACGAATTACGTAGTGTTAAGAAGGCTTCAAGAATGTTTTGGGAAACCGGCCCAGCTCTGCATTGGTTTGGTGTGTTTTGGTTCCATACCACGGAAGCTATTGACAGCGGTGCAGCTTGTGAACAGGCACGGCAGGCAACTGCTTGGGGCCCCGGGTGTCCAGGGGGGCCCCCAAGATAAAAATCCCCCCCCCCCCCACGACAATATGGATCGGGGGTCTAAACGAGCACGTCCACTTGGCAGCCCTGCTAATATTATTTGCTTAGGGCCCCAACTAGGCTTGGGTGCTATGACGGTATTACGGTATACCAGGGTATTTAGAAATACCGACGGTATGATTTTCAATACCGTCAAAAATACAGATGCATTTCTTTCTATCAGTGTTGCGCCACATAATAATACCGAGCGGTGCAAATTGATTGATTGATAGGAATGCGGGTCACGTGAACTGAAAGTGACCGAAACCGAAACCTAAGTGACGGCTCTCGCGGGCCATATGTCCCGCCCAATCTGGCAATCCTAGCGGCAGCGCGATACAGATGGGGTTGCCAGATTGGGCGGGAAATATTTCCCAATCTGGCAACCCTGGCGGTGAATTGCATCGCGTCTCCGACATCCCGACGCAGAAGTGAGGGCTCGAGGGGTCTGCGTAGTGAGATTACGCATGACGGAGTCAGAGAAGTATAAACTACGCTTTAGTGACGGCTCTCGCTAGCACCCCCCCCCCCCCCCCCCCCCCCCCCCCCCCCCCCCTTGATGAGTCATACCGTCATATACCGTATACCACGGTGTGATGTCAGAAAGGTATGACGGTATGAAAAAAATGATACCGCCCAAGCCTAGCCCCAACAGACTGTTAAATCGCCACTGGCTATTAAGAAAAAAGCTATTTTCCATAGGAAATGAATGGGATTCTTAAAAAAAAAAAATCATACAATTGTAGGTGCAACAAATTCTATAATCCTTGGGTGTGTCTAATTAGTATCGCCTAGTAGAGCAGTTCTGCATGTGGTATTTTCATTCATAGTGCTGTCACATTGTGCACTCACAATGCTCAAACAAGGTAGAGAGCCTGAGAGGACATTTTGGACATCCTACAGCTTGAAGCACAAATTAATAAAGCTTGTTTACTATCCAACCCAAAACTGACCTTAAAACCCACTGCATAATGCCCCCTTCATCTCACTCTAACCAAAGTTGTTGGTATTGACCACAGAAAAAAAAGCCAGAAGCATAAATTGGTCTGAGTCTGTATCCAGGCAGAGCAGAATTAGGACACTCTTCATACTCTGCCCACTTTGAGGATTTCTATTGGCACCCGCCGGCACTGCAGTTAATTCTCATGGGCCGTGGCAGGTCCATCAAAACAAATATTATCCGAACGCAAGATTGGATTGATATGAAAACCCACCTTGGATGTTTGTGTTTTAAAGTCCTGATTTTCAGACCGCAACTATCATCTTTACAAGGTCACCAGTTCTTTGTTGTTCTTGCGTGAAAAGAGCCGATACGCCTAAAAAAAAAAACGGGACGTTGCTTGTCGTAATTCATTGTAGCTTTCTTATAAAGTGCTTTGTTAGATTTAGCAGGGGCGGCGTCAGCATCCGCCCGGTTCAAGAATGAATTCCCTCACTCCACGTCTGTAAAAAAGGGGCAGTGGTCATGACATCATCTCCACTCTGCATGAAGTCATCCTCTTCTGCAGTGATGAATGAATCCCATGAGGTTGATCATGTTCAATTATGACCTCTGGATTACGTCTCAATGAAGGCACACTGGTTCTGTTCCTCTCTTGATTATGACCAATCAAATGTGTGATTTCTTTGAGAGGGGATGGGGTATTCAAACTTCCACTGAGATATCCCCAAAGCACTTTTGTTATTAGTGAATTTAGATAAAATGGCAAACAATCCAATAAAAAGTATCTCTTCCTTTTCACCTGAACGTTTTCAACCTAACAACTCCATTTTCCTAAGGACTTTCCAAGTCCTTTTTCCTAAGGACTGCAGAAGGGCTGACGTAATCAAGGCCAATCAAAGCATTTGCTGCAGAACACAGATTCATGCTGACGAAACATGAGCCACACTGGTCAAGGGCTTTCTGCAGAGAGAGTGTGAGGCCAAAATAAACCAGAACGCTCTTTATATCCAGTCAGTTATCGTGTGTCTTTTTTTCAACGAACTAAAGCACTTATCACAACTTAATTAAGAAAGCAGAGTTGTGTGTCCTCATTTGTGGCATCTATTCCAAAATTTGTTTCGTGATTGTCCAGCAAAGGCACGTTCAGTGCATTTACTCATTCGCTCACTCACTCAATATTGCAGAGGCAACGTAAAGCAAGGCAATCGCGGTGATGTCAAAGTATGTTAAATAGAAAACACATGACAAAATCTACATTCAGCTACACACACACTTTCTAACAATTCCAAGCTATCAAAAAAACTTCACATTCGTCCAATAACGTCTAGCGTACCTACATCCCAGACCTGTGTGTGTGCGTGCAAGTGTAAGGATGAGTGTGTGTGTGTGTCGAGCACGTTACTATTTAAAGCCAGTGCCCCCGGAGAGAGACTACATTAAGAACTGCAAGGGCATCATTATAAATATCTCGACCCTGATCACATTTTCTGATGATTTTTGCATTTCTTTCTCCCACGTGTTGTATGATTATGTCTCGGGTTGCGCACAGAAATCCTTGCTAGTGTCAGTGTGAACCGTATGCAGGGAGAGCGGGAAAGGTCAGGGGTTCCTCTGACGTTTGGATCTCAGGAGCAATGTTTCTGTCAATATGAATTTTTAAATAGCTGTTTATTTAAAATATTCTTCTTGAATGGTTTTGAAACTTGGCAATCTTCCTACTCAGTGTATGTGTGTGTGCCTGTGTGTGTGTGTGTGTGTGTGTGTGTGTGTGTGTGTGTGTGTGTGTGTGTGTGTGTGTGTGTGTGTGTGTGTGCTTGTGTGCGTGTGTGTGTGAGAGAGAGAGAGACAGGGTGGGTTTTACTGGCCAGAGTTTACTTTCAGTCTTATTCAACCTTCTCATGATGTCAGCCATGTGTGTTTACCCAATAGTCGGTTATGTATCTCTGTCTGTTTGTACAGCAATGTTTTTAATATGAGGATGGATAGGGTTTTGTATATCGGCTTGAGAGGTTATCAAGGTCATGAGCAAGAAATGTTCAATTTTGTATTATGCGCCTTCACTTCATTCAATATATATTTCCATGTTATTTTTTATATTGTGTTGTTATGACCTTGTCCACTAAGCTGCCCCATAGACCCTTCTGTGTTGCCAATGATTGAGATTTAAAGGGTGTGATGTTGATTGGACGTCATAAGCCATTTCAGAATCTCCTCATTTGTGACATCAAAAATGGCAGTGTCCATCCAGATGTATGACGGACAGAACAGCCTTTCAGTTGTTACAGTCAACTGGCCTTGGAAGACACAATCTCTGTGTCTTCAATCTTCTCACAATCTTTACCTATGACCTATTTAATCATGTAGAAAATGCTTATACCCAAAGTGACTTAAACTTACATGCTTGTAAATAAAGAGCCGGAAGGGTTTAAGCTGTCCAATGGCGCCTAAAGTTAGACAGCCATTGCTGGAATCAGTCCATTCCTGGTTTAAATTAATTTTGACTTGTGATTTTGAGTTGTGGAACCGTGTTGCCTGACCAGCGAATGGTTCTTTATTTGTCCAGGACTACCTGGAAAACAAGATTTTATATCTCTATCTAAATAAAGGTCAAATAAAATTTGGTTATGACTGAGATCATTCAGCAAAAAGACAGCAGCAAATTCTGATCTCTACTGGGTGTTTTTGCTTGGCTTGGTTTTTATTTACAGTTCCACACAATTCTAGATACATAGTTTGCCAACTTGTAGTCTTATTTGTTTATGAAGAGTTTATTAACAATGCATTTGGTTTGTGTATGTTACGAGTAGCCATTTCATTAAATGTACAAATTGCCATTTTGCCTTCGTACATTTAGTCATAGTAGACACTACCCTAGAATTCAGATACATGAAACCTGAAATCGAGATGCCTTAATAAGTGAGGCATCTTTCTCATGGATGCCTACAGGCAGAATGCAGACAGCGGTTACATGGTCAGACCAGATCGGATCGGATTAAGCCATATAACGATGTTGCCACTCGATGGGGGGGCTGTCACTTGTCTGAGTATACATGCATTGGATCAGATTTGAATAATGGTCAGAGACCTGGCTGACTCCGCTACGCTAGGTGGCGCTGTAGCCCTTTCAACAACGATGGCGTACAAGGAGTTTGACGAGGCAACAGTAGGGTACATTTTGTGCAGACAGCCAACTATGGCCTGCTCAAGCCCAGCTATCCTATCGACTTCGCTAATCCGGTCCTGAGTTGATCCTTTTGGCGAAGCAGTTCAAATAAACCTGTTTACATGAATCCAATCTTCATTCGATACGTTAATTACACGATTATAAACGCAGTTAGTGGGGATTGAACCCAGAACCTTTCAGCCTGTATAGCCTATCCCCAAAGCAACTACTATATAATCCTCACTTGCCATATTGGCAATGGCAACATTGATGCAGAAACATGTGCTGCATCATTGATCTGTTATGAGAATAAGCGTAGGCATTCTGACACAGGTAATGAGATGTATTAAAGGGCCCTAGGTTACCACCAAGACTGATGTTAATTAGTGAGCACTAGCCAAATCTACCCTACTCTGACAGCCCAAGTGGGAGTGTGTGTGAGTGTGGATGGATGGATGGATGGTCTCCACCCAGATGTATGATGTATGACAGATCGACCTACCAGTCTACCCAGTGGACTATACCAACTGGTTGGCCAATATTTACATCACACATCTGGGCAGGCAATCCCACTTGTACCGCCACTATAGGGTAGACTGTTACAATGTCTCGTGACGGCTAATCAACGTCACATCATGCAGGGGACAGACACAAATGGGGGTTGTTCCAGCCTACCCCAGTTCCCAGTCCTCTGAGTGAGACGAATAAGAACAAGACAAAGGAGAACCCCCACAAAAGACAAGGAGTGGTAATGATGGAAGAGTTTTTTTAAACAAAGAATTCAACAAAGCAATATTTGAACCACTCTCTCGCTCTATGGACCCTTGCCACTTAATCCATTGACAGAGTCCCGCTACCACCCAAGTCTCAGAGGGAATTCTCTCTGGGCAATTACGCACATTTCAAGTCCCCCGGTTCCAAGACGTTCCGTCCTGAGAGGAGAGGGGGGACCGCGGGTACCCTCACGCGCACGCCTCAGAAGGCAGAAGGATTTTACCGGACAGTCTGCGAGCGCCACGGCGGTCTGAGTGCTGTGTCACGCGGCCACGCATGACGGAACTGGCGGGGCGCGAGAGACACAGCTGGATTAGGCAGCTTGGATAATCGGGGGAAGGCTGGAGCAGATGTTTCAACGCTGTTGGACTGTTGCTTTGAGGTTTTGCTACCCTGAATTCTTTTTCTTTTTTTTTTCCACAGACTGCATCGTGTCAGACGTCAGGAAAAAAAGGTTTTTGTAGGACGGCGTGTTCCGTGTGGAGGAGCTCCGGATCAGGGTAGTTAACTTTTGATGAGCGTGTGACATGGATTTGACCGGGTTAGGCGCACACGTTACTAATTAGTCATTTAGCAGGCGCCGTTTTCCAAAGCGAGTTGCCTGCATCTAGTGTAGACAATAGGAGTAAAACACTGAAATACAGATACATACAGAGTTAAAAGCCAAGGAATCTTTTTTTTAAGGTGGGGTTTAATATCAGACCATGTGGGTGGCAGCTTAACATGCAGAGGCAACTCATTCCAGAGTTTAGGGTGCTATAACCGCAAAGGAACGACCTCCGCGATGCTCCAACCTCGATCTCAACTAGAGGCCACAGGTCAGCGGACTTGGCTGACCTTGACAGGACGTATGGCTGTCGAAGGTCAGAGAGATAGATTAGAGCTGGCCCAGTTGATGCTTTACAGGTTAACGTACAGGGAGCCGGTGAAGAGAGGCCAGTGCGGGGGAGGGACGTGCTCTCGCTTGCGTGTTCCTGTGAGAAGGCGAGCTGCAGCAGCATCGTGGTCCGACGGCGATCGTGAGAGGGAGGCCTGGCTAACACCAGCATAAAGGGCACTACAGTCACCGAGTCCCGATGGGATGAAAGCAGAAAGCTCCCTTAGGCAAGATGGACCAGAGTGGGGCTGGGACTGGAACCTTGGACAAACATGTATCCTAGTGCAGCCATTTACCTTCCAGCCGTCCTGCCTGTGAGCCATGGGTAATTAAACAGACCTATCTATTTTTTTCCCAATCTGCGTGTTCCTTCAGTGGTGGATAATCAGTGTGGCTGTGCACCAGCCTAAAGATTTGCGGATCTATTGAGAAAACAAACAAAAGCAGGTGTGCCTATACATACATTAATACTATGGTATTTGTTTTCACACTTGGATGTTTACATGAGGATTTTGCGCTATTTCTGCTTAATCATAAATGAGGCATCTTGGATGGTCGTTATCTGCCGTAGCTTTTCTCGCCTCTAGGTGGCAGCAGAGCACCATTGAGATCGCCTCCTCTCTAGGTATCTCTTATTCCAGCCTGGAGAAAGCTTCCTTTGCAACAACAACTGAGGGTTGGAGGGGGGTCATGACAAAATGGCTCCGAGTCCACACAGAGAAGCAGCCCCCGAGGCAAGAGGGACAGAAGTGGGGTTGGGACTGGAAAGAATAAGTGGACCTCTGACTTAAGCAGACAGAGAGTAAGCCCTGTGTACGACAGCTGTCTCTATCTCGCTCCATCTCCTCTTTCTTATCACTTTCTTCATCTTTCCATCTCTAGCACTCCTTTGCTGCTGTCGCCTCTCTGTTCCCCCTCTCTCTGCGTCTCCGGATCACCTTGAAACGAAGACATTTCGAGAGGACTTCTCTTTGACCGCCTTATTGGAGAGCTATGCATTAAAATGGCTACCTTCTTGAAGATGTTTGTAGGCTAGATCGGGCCTTTGTAGGGTAAGGGTGTCCTAGCCTTTTTTTTTAGAGACCATGCTTTACTCCTGAGCAACTGTTTGCTTAATATATTTATATTTAATAGAACCAAAGCTGGTTGTATTAACATTTGCATAAGCTGAGGCCGTGTTGGGGGGTGATGAGTTGCTTTTGCGGTTGCATTTTTTTGGATATTCAATTACCTTTATTGATGGGGGCGTGCTGTTCGTGTCCTGACCTTGTTTACCTCGCTATAAATAGGATGTATGTACACTAGTATATACTATATAAGGATGTATGTACACTAGTATATACTATATGGATACAACTAAAAAGGTTGGCTTAATGCTGTTTTTATATTCTATTTTCCAGCGTTACCCTATTAAATTATCAAAAGCTTTTCTACCGCTAACAAGATCCAGTGGTCGGCAATCGCAGAACATACACTTAACCTTTGGTGGTTGAGAAAAGGAAATCTCTCTCTTGCCATGGATTGGATACCCGCATGGTGTCCTTAAAGTGCCCCTATTTCACCACCAGGTGTCGTGTTCAGCCATTGCGAGTCATTTCTGAATGATGCCTTTATGACATCACAATGGGGGAGTGTCTCACCATCTTTGAAGGAGTTGGTGGGACTTTAGGAACTGGTGGGGCTGGGGTTGATCTGTCCGTCATCTGTATGTCTGCTGGGACACGCCCACATTGTGATGTCACAGGAGGATGCATGGGAAATAAATTTGGAGGAGCCCTTTAAAACATCTTTGGTAGGCAACATGGAGACAAATACTTGGAAATACAAATATTTCTTCTGGCATAACAACAATGGAGTTACTTGAGGGTTTCAATATCTGTGTCTTTTACGCACTCCGTATTTTTGAAGAACTCTTTCACTGATGCATGTCATTTGTTTGTGAGTACACTGTGTTTTGTTTTGTCAAGTGGAAATCAAATATAGCCCAAATTTCAACAGATGTGTGTGTGTGGGTAAACTTGCTGTTACTTATGTAAAGAAGAAAGAAAGGAAGGATATTTATTTTTTCCCTTAAATAATGTCTCCCGGGTTGTCAAGCCACATTTCGGACTTGTTTCATGTGGGAAATATCAGTGCATCCTCGCAATTAAGAAGAACGGCGGAATAAACACGACCAAATCTATTTATGAGAGTATTATGCATTTCAAAGACTTCTCTCCGTGGCAGAAGACATGTCTTCCCCCCGCTGTCAGGAAGTTCTGCGTTAGTGAAGGGCAGCATTAGCACAAACAAAATGATAGAAGCTTTAATGGGGTACACACGGGATTACAATTTTAATTGGTAGACACAAACAACATATTGCTTTCATTTCAGTATGCGTGGCATTCTCTTTTTTTTCAAGTGTGAGAGGGGTGGCCAGACAATTAAATGCCTGAAATAAAATAAAGATTAATCAGTTATTTCCATTTTTCCCCCTGAAATAATGTCCTTGGAGACTGCAGTCTAGTCTCTGAGCCGTAATGCACTGAATATGGATTGTGGCGAGCTGGTAAATTGTTAACATTCATATTGGCAGGTCTACTGGTTCTCAATATGAAACAGGAATTATGAATAGGACGTGGTTCAAGTTTGATTCACTGTTTTGAATGACTTTAGCACATTGATGAGACTAGACACTAGCCAAGAGCCTACTCAAACTAGTCCCTATATATACAGTATTATATACATATCATATAGAAACAAATCAAATGTCTCCAATGGTCCACGATATTGATTATGCGTCAGAATGTCTCCTCAGTGGCGTTCAGCTTCCTTCCACAAATGACCAAAACAAAACATTAAAGCTCCCCAATGTTACCCTTTACTGCACACATTTATAAAATATCTATAGAATGCTAGAAATCCATCCACAGCCTAATCGACCCAGGGAATAATGCTCTACCATCAACAAGAGAGGAGAGGAGTTACACAGTATCTCTTAATGTAAGCATCAAACCAACCCAATACAGCTCCAACCCTGTCCCCAGGTGTCCTCAACAATGGAATGTCTGAAATGGGGTTCTAGCATGGCGGTATTAGGGTTCTAGGGTTCAAATGTGTGCTGTTGGCAAGAGAGTGGGCGGGACTTTCACTTACATGGTTTGGTGGTGAGAGAGAGGGCAGGACTTTTAGTTACATGGCTTTAGCAACGAGAGAGATTCCATTTGATGTTTGGGATATTGTTTATTTATTACAATTTTCCTAAAAAAAATGGATATTAGGTCTCGTTTTAATTTGTGGTTGTTCTTCTTGTCACATTTATATTCTTCTCAGTACAAGGACTGGTCCAGTGGCGTCTACGGCTCATAGGACGTAAGGGAACAGGAAATTGCGTTGTGGTTGACCGGGATGCCGCTACAATCCATGACCCTCTAATGTGAATTCCCCATCTCTTTGTTCAGTGTGAGAGTCCACGTAAACGGGTGTGTCGGTGAAGCAAAGCATTTGACCTCCAGGTCCATTCAGGATTCAGTCCTGTTTTTCAGACTCCAGAATCACTTTAGCACTAGAAATAAACTAAATAAATAGAAGATGGCCAGCATGCTGTGCATTGGCCATCCTCCTCGTCTCTAAAAAAACCCAGCAGTTCTGAAACAGCTCTGGCGTGTGTTGACCCCCGGTGTGACCCACGCTCTAGTGTTTCAAGTGAGAGTGTTGCGCCGTTCGAAGCCTGGCCACCGGCCTCTTCAGCGGTGATGGTGCCAATAGCTGAGGAGGTGAAGCGGGTTGACTTGCAACCTGAAGGTTGCTAGTTCGATCCCCGGCTCCTCCTAACTTAGTGACAAGGTCTCCCTGAGCAAGACACCCAATGTGTGTGTATGAATTGGTTGTAAGTAATGTAAATGTAATGTAAATGGATGCCCCAGGAGAGTATTAAGGGATTTCTACCTCAACACTCCACAAAGAACGAGCAAGCACACACTATTGCGGGCACACGTACATCTTGAGACATTGAGAAAAACAGGCAACAAATGATTAAAGGTCTGTCCCCCCCCCCCTCCATATCGATGGACATATATAGGTAGATAGAGAAGCAGAGGGAAGAGGAGGGGAAAGATAAGCATTCGCCAATGGGTTCTCCATATCTCTCAATGTTTTCTCGCCGACAGCAGAATGGTGTCCAGGTTCTGGAGCTGCTGCTATCTCGCATGCCCTAACACCTTTCCATTACACCCAAGGTTCACAGGAGTTCAGGTGGCGTTAATGCGCCACAAATTGTGGGCAAAAGCGTGACGGAGAGCGAGCAAAATCAATTACGCCGCGCGTGAAGTACATCAAAAGAATAAAGGAGGAGGAATCTACCTCGATACAAAGAACTCGGGGAAGGGGTTTTGACTTCTCCCATTCTTCAAATGCAAGTGTGAGAAAATTACACTTAAATTTCACAATGTTGCTTCATCCCTTTGAGTTAGCTATAGCGTGCTGGGTTGTCGGGCGATGCGGGGAAGTGTCAAGGTAAGTTAATTAAGTCTTGTAGTTGAACCTGATTGGTTCAGCCTGTGACTGGGCCCAGTGAAAGCACACCCATGTGATGCAATTAACGCCGTGACAAGCCTCCGTTTTGTATGTGCAGGAATCGCAGGAGGTTTTTGTTAAGTCTTTAAATGAAGAATTATGTTTACATCTTATTTTTGCCACCGGCAAAATGTAGATGAGCCGTTACAATCCAATTCTTTCGAAGTCTTTCCCTTGATGACATCACATTTTGGAAGTGTCTGGAGGGACTGACTCTCGTCAACTGGTGAGCTTGAGTTTGATCGATTCTGAAATGGCTTGTAACGGCTCATCAGCATGACACATGTTGGAATCGCGAGATGAGAACCAAGACTGGAGGGCCTTTTGAATGCAGTTTGAACAACAAAACACAGATAAACGGCCATACATTTCAGCAGCTACAGTAGGAGCTTCCAAACACTTCTTCCAGCAGTATGAAATGTGTGTTTGCACTAGGTTGGCCCCCTGGGTACAATTGGCTTGAGTTTACTATTTACAGAATGAGAGGTGAGGGAGGTGAATGTAATACCTGCTGTGAGCTGGTTTATCGCTTCGCTATCGAGTCTCCTCCCCGCCTATCCCGAAAGCAAAAAGTCAGCAGTAACAACAAAGAGTAGCAAGGTCCTTCCCAATTTGTCGCGACGGGTAATCGAATGTACTTTTTTCTGTTTAGTTTAAAAAATATATGAATAAAAAACGGGAACATTGTGGCGAGGTCGTGTGGCCCGGGACATCAGCTGTGGGGGGAGAGCCAGGTGTGGCGGTGGAGCGAGAGAGAGAGACACAGCTGCCACAGAGGAGCGTGATGAACACGGCTAATATAGAGAGTGTCTGGCGCGCGCTCTCGGCTGGGTCATCATGGAGGGAGCGGCCTGAGCTAATAACAATAACCCTGTTTTGAATTGAAACACATGAGTCACCCTTTGAGTGTTTTATCTGCGCTTTGCCATGCACTATCGTTGCCTGATCACCAACGGGGGGAGGGGGGAGGGGGGCTACAAAAATAATACTAATAAAACACTCAAAGGGTGACTCATGTGGTTCATATATAAATATATTGTATTGTATTAGTTGTGTTTAGCATTTTCTTCTCGGCTAGGAACTTATTTTGTTTATTGTCGAGCACTCTCTTACCTGCACGCTTGTGTAGAAAAGAACAAATAAAACTTGATTTAATCACTACTACCTTTAGAGATGATGAATTGAGAGATTTTAAATGAAACTGTGTCCTTAGCTAATGAAATGAGATGCACGGTTTGCCGGTGGTACGCAGTTCTCCAAAAGCTTTGTTCATTGGTCATGAGTCGAAAATAAAGTCTACTGATTAAGGAGCGGTCTGTAGTTTGGTGGATATATTGGTGGATATATTTGGTGGATATATGGTTAGGCTGTACTATGTAGGAAGCATTGTTTTTACTTTGGGTTCAATAGAATAGGGATAGAAAAAAAATGAAATACATTGAGCAGCTACTTTGGCGTTTGCCACCTGAGATGGCAGATGGAGCCGGAGCAGAAGATTGGGAGATTGGGTGGGGTTGGAGCGTCCCGACCCCCCC
>OMLJ01017368.1:1932-13178 GCA_900302595.1 Gadiculus argenteus | reverse complement strand
TAAAGCACGAAGTCCTGTGTTCCATGAAGAATACCTACGAGGTGCTGGATTTCCTGGGGCGGGGCACGTTCGGCCAGGTAGTGAAGTGCTGGAAGAGGGGCACGGGCGAGGTGGTAGCCGTGAAAATCCTCAAGAACCACCCATCGTACGCGCGGCAGGGCCAAATCGAGGTGGGAATCCTGGCCCGTCTCAGCGGGGAGAACGCAGACGAGCACAACCTGGTGCGGGCCTTTGAATGCTTCCAGCACCGCAGCCACACCTGCCTGGTGTTTGAGATGCTGGAGCAGAACCTGTACGATTTCCTGAAGCAAAACAAGTTCAGCCCTCTGCCCCTGAAAGTGATCCGGCCCGTGCTGCAGCAGGTCGCGACGGCCCTGAGAAAGCTGAAGAGCATGGGCCTGATCCACGCCGACCTCAAGCCCGAGAACATAATGTTGGTGGACCCCGTGAGGCAGCCCTACAGGGTGAAGGTGATCGACTTTGGCTCGGCCAGCCACGTGTCCAAAGCGGTGTGCTCCACGTACCTCCAGTCCCGGTACTATAGGTGAGTCTGGGAAAACGTTGGATTTGTGAGGGGGGTTAAAGGTGTAGTTCATTTAAGGCTTTTCTCACTGTGTTGTGACTAATGAATAAAGCAGAGTTGTATACGTCCTACCAAAGGCAGAGTAAGGAAGTCCCATACGGCACAACATCCTGCCCCCCTGTAGGAGCGCAATACCATCTGTGGCTCCTAAAACATTGACCCCTGCAGTGTTTGCTGACAGGGAATACACTGTTTGTGTTCCTGCTGCTTGGGAACGGAAACCAATGGTCAAAAACATACTTTGACACAATGACTAAAGTCCATGACTGCTGGTCATGAATCAAACAAAGCACAGCCTTGAGAAATGCCCATGGTTTTCTCCTCTAGCCACCCTGATTTGCAGTAGAATTCCATGATTCCATTACCAATGTACTAGATTTAACGCAGGACCAGGGAATCTTATTTTTACTTGGCCGAATTTCTTGGATGAGGGTATGGAAAATTGTGATTTATGATATGGAAAAACTGATCTAGTTTATAACAAAATAGGCCTGCAGAACTCTAAACTGTTATGCAAGAGGAAGAAGCGACCCAGTTCAGTCTCTGGTTTGTCTCTGCAGAGCGGGGCTGAATGTGAGGTGAGCAGGATGTGAAGCAGTCTTTACAGTCTAGTGCTCAAATGGTCTCCATAGATGACTTACAGTCTTTTCTGTTGCTCTGTAGCCATCCTCTTTAAGAAGTAAACAACTCCATCATTGGGAGGAACACGTACTCCCCCTCTCACACAAAGCACAAAGGGGTCATGTATATTTTTGTTGTTACAGTATACAAGATGATACAGTGAAATCCTAACGTGATTCATGTATCTGTTACTGGCTGCAGTCAACCAGCACCACTGTAAAAGTGTAGCAAAGACCCCCCTTTGTCGGGTTGGGTCAAAGTCAATTAAACAATTCTTAATCCTTGGTCTACCCCTTTTGGTGTTTCATTGGGCTGCAGAATGTCACACATCACACAATTCATTCACATTTGTCCAGGGTCCAATTGCAACACCTGCCACCACCAGCCAATGAGAGATCCATTTCACCAATTCTGTGTCAACATTACCTGTCATTATTGCTTGACTGTTTGATTTTCCACTCTGGCAGGTCAAAGACTAAATTTGTGCACCATTTTTTTGTACCATAACATAATGTCAATCATACTGGAGAGTAAACTGAATATCTTTGGGCCTGGTCTGGACATTTTTACAGTTTGAAGTAAATTATGTACTAAGCACTAAATAGCAATGTATGGTGTTTAATATATTTTTTAGATGCAGGCTCTCAAAATACTTAGTACCAGAATGTACTGTGTACACAGCAGTGGCTGCATGTTCTCAGGTCCCCAGGCCTCATCCTGCAGTTGGAAAGGTTAGCTTTGGTCATGCTGAAGGCTTAATTTAACGTGCGTCATCCAATTCCAATCCTGTGCCTTATGTCATCAGTAGCGGATAGAGGAAACTCACTCACTCACTCACTCACTCACTCACTCACTCACTCACTCACTCACTACTCACTACTAACACACAGAGTGCGCTTTCTTTGATTCATTTATTAGTAACCTATTTTGGGCATAAGGATTTGAATAGATATATTTTGCTGTTATTAGCTTAAACCCGACTGTAGATGTACAGTTCAGTCTGTTGTTTCAGGTCATTTGCCTACATTTGACTTGGTCCTCATAGTGAACTAGTGAAGCCCTGTGCGGTGACGGAAACACAAATTGGCAGGTTGGATGCCGATCTCTGTTTGTTCAGAGACTGAGACTCTGAGACTTCCTGTTTTGTCAGGTGAGGTTAGCGTTCGGAAAAAGAAAAAAAAAGCACACAAAACAATCCTGTTTTCTGTGCGTTTCAGGTGCACTTTGGCTGCTATCTTTGGCTGCTTAGGTTTTTACTCAAACGTGAGCTCAGACTCCAAGAGCATTGTACAACAGACCGTCTCTCTTCTGAATAACACTCACACATTCAGGACAAGCTAAACACTGTGGTCTGCATTCCTCACGCTTCTGGTAAATGTACTATATTTCAGGAAGTGGCTCAAAATAGCTCTGTAGTCCTCTGCTGTACAGGAAGTGAGCGGTGCAGCTGCCTTGACTCTCGGCTCTGTCTACTACGGAGTTCATTCTTAAAGGCTTGAAATCAAATTTCTTGAAATCATTTGCAACACTCTGTGTCTTTCCCCCTTAAGCGTGGGACCAGCCAAATGATAACACGGTCTGGCTACAGTGCATTCTGATTCTGCGCTGGATTTAAGTGTGGCCATCATTGTGGTCCACGTTTCTATTGACCCATGTAACCACAATTAATGAAGCACAATGTTACAAAATGTTAAATAAGTTAAGTTTGTACAAAGTTGTGAATGAATGCAGCCTATACAGAGAAGGGCATATATGACGCCTTGAAATGCGGTTATGTTTGGGGCGCCCCTGGTGGGTTACCGGGTAGAGCTCGTACCAAAGGGCTCTGTCCGTACGGCAGCGACCCGGGTTTCATTCCTGGCCATGGTCATTAGCTGCATGTCCTCCCCTCTCGCCTTTCCCTGCCTGTCTAACTCTCACTCTCACATGAATAATCCATAAAAAGGCAAAAAAAATCATCTTAAAACCAAAGAATTGCATACGTATGTGGAAACTAGAATTTACTTCAATTGATAACTTTTTGTTTGCATAGTTTGTGTGTGTGTGGAGAAAGGGCATTTCTATCTAGTAAATTTGCAGAGGATCTTGTTGCTTTCGTCCTTTTGTCTTTGTCCACTACCGGCAATAATATAGATGCCAGTTTGCCGAGAAGCACCCAAACAAACTGCGAGGGTGCAGTCACAGTGTGTGATGGGGTGCTTAAAATAGCTAATGGGAAGAGAGCCAATGTGGTTTGACTTCTATAGATGGTGAAGCGAACGGGCGTCCAGAATGAAATGAGTGAAATGCTAGAGAGCTCTCACTTACTGATTCAAGGTCAACCGGTTCCAGCGTCAGCTGTTTTGCTTGTTTTATTTTGTGTGGGGTGGACACTGTGTGTGCTGTGCACCCAGCACATCAACTTAGACCTACTCTCCCTGTACTGTAATTCCTCGTCCACTGATGTCCCGGAACTGTCTGGAGGCAGACTCGTATTGTTGTACACTTGACCGTCTTTGAAAACAGTGTCTTTGATCAATTCAGATGAGCTTGGTTTGAGGTTTATTGTGGACTATTTGGCTTGAAATACATGTGGCTCATACCCAATAATGGGTAGGAATGATACGACTGTTATGGTTCACGCTTAACATTGACTATTTAGTCATTTAACAGACACTTTTACTCGACATAGAGTGACATTTTGGCGTGGGTTGTCAAAATATTAAATGTATGCCACTTCTTAGTCCAATTTTTATTCAAGATGGTTAAATAATATAATGCATTACATGCATTCTTTGTTTGTGTGCTGCATATTCAGACACTATTATAAAGGCCCAAAATAAACTGCACCCTTTACATCCTTTTACGATTAATACGTACAACCACCTTGTGAGTTTTACACACAATGCTATGAGTTATAGTGACAGTACACAGATGGGACTGGAATTTGTTGCTGTCTTTCTGCCTCGTCAGAATGTGGATTCCTCTGAAGGGCTATAGGCTCGAACCGGCGTGGAAGCCAACAGCGCAGATATATGTGTTGCATTTAGAAGTAGAAACTCAATGAAATGTTTGGCCTGTATGCCCATGGCTTCTTTCCATATGTATCATTCCACCGAAGTGCCCATAAATCCAGAGCTAGGACGTCACTGTTGTGTTGAACCTTCTCTGTGCTCCAATGAATAATTCAGAATTTAATGAGGGTGCATAGAATTACAGTCCCTCAAAGACTCGCAGAAAGGCTCCATTCTTCCATTATGTAGCCAGCGGTTTTGTAATTTCATCTGTCATCAACATAACTTCCGCACACTTTCTCGACTTGGATCACAGCATTGAATTGTTAAATATAGAGACAATATCTTTGTTTGTTGTATTGCACCTCATCTGTTTTACCTATCGGGAAAATTATTCCTGGCTACCCTGACGTCGAACCAGTTAATATCACGTTTTACCTGCACTTGACTGTGCAACTTTATATGCTTATCTCAGCAGTGCCAGTGGTTGGAACACAATTGAGATTTATGATATGTGATGCCACATTATTTAAGCTTTGGTGTCCCCATGGGTAACCTTAACTCTGTTCATGCTGACTTGGATTTGTATAACATAGAATTGATCTATGAAAGGCAATCGGCCATGAATACAAAGTAGGTTTTCATCAATACCACAAGACCTATAAAAATGCACAGGAACCTATGGGTTACCAGCATACTGTGATGTAGACTTTTCCGTTTGTTAGGATGAATAATCTAAACAGCCTCGCTGAGAAAAAAAACACTTTTTGTCTTGACTAGTAACCAAAGGCAAACCTATAATGTTATTGATGGGATTTTGCAATTCAATCTGCTTTTGCCCTTTTTTTTTGTTACATTGAAACTAAAAACCAAATGTGCGTTTTATGGAGTCCCTCTGTTCTCGTACATTGGCCTTATATAAGTCTAGATAGCCGGGAGCTCCAATGAATTCATGTCTTAAATAGCTGAGAAGTGCAATCATAAACATGCACATCATTTAAAATGTTTGGCTAAGTCACCACTGTCAGGCCCAAATGAATGGTCAGTTAAAGAACAACTCCTTATCACAAAGAAAACACATTTTATCTTGTCGGAGATAGGGGATATCCCTGACCCTGCCTCCTGTGTGATGTCAGCACGCTGACGGACTGCTATTTTCCTTTAAGTTTGAAGGTTTCTTTAGTGGCCCCTACATCCCCCTGCCTGTTTTGGTATCCAGCCATGCATTATGTTTGTGTTTGTTCTGAGGACATTTAGCAGCCTTCCTTCTTGGCCTCTGTCGGGACGAGAGAGCGATGAGCAGAGCGGGGCGGAAGGGAACCAGCGGTTGTGGAGTGAAGAAACAGCCTGTTGAACTCTGTGACTGGGGAAAGTCTTGACGCTATTGGGTAATGATAACCCACAAGGGAGTCGCAAAAATGTGCTGGAAGCTCTGAGGCCAAAACAATGATGCTTCCTCTTGGAATTTCAGGGGAACGGCATATCCATCTAGTGTTGCTGCTTAGTCCTAGGCTTCTTTTGTCATTTAATTACATCAGCACTGGGTTGGCAGGGGTACTAGCCACCATACCTGGTGCAATGCAATGGTGAACTCATGTTTGACTCATCCCCATTGTTGTGATTCTCAAAAAGTAACTAGTGACATAAACTGTGAACAGACTCAAGATTGAAGCTTAAAGCTTGGATGCAATAATATTTATTTACTAAATGTAGTGTATACAAAATAGGTTATTCATTACTTGTGTTCATATTTTAGGTAACAGCTTGAGTTTGAAACATACAATTTTAATTTACAGGCAGCATGTTGAGCATAAGCATATCACATGATATATCAATATAGCCCTACACTTAAACCTGACCACCTCTTGCTGTAGATACCCTAGCCTGCGAGCCATGAAAGCTAGTTATTTCGTTCTCTATTTCATGTTCTCTGAAGGTGCTTTCCTGATAGCCCTGGTGATATGGAACTTTCTGGAGCATGTCATTTCAATTCAACCAGGACTTCCCCTGTCAAGATGTGGGCAGTCTCTCATTTTGTACACGTACACATTCATTTCTAACTATCTAACCGCATAATGGTATCACATTACAGACAAAATACCCCAATGCTAGGTGACTAATGCAACCTAATGTCCTCATCTCTTGACAGATTTCTGACGGTGTCAATGGGTTCTAATTGACGTACTGGTAACGGCTGGACAGCCATGGATGGTTTTGTTTCGCTATTGTTTTGGAATGTGTATTGTTGGAGTGCATATTGTGTTATCTGCCCTTTTAAAATCGAGGAACTTCCCAGTTGGCCAGTGTTTTGACTAGAAAGCCAATCTGTTTCTGATCATTATGTAACACCCTTCATACTCTTATATCGCTGACGGTACCCCGGCCCACACCCCCCATCATACAAAATACTTAATTCAATCCATTCATGGATTTGAATGGTTACATCTAATTAAGATGCCCATCCTTGTTGATGACCCATGACTCCAGAGAACATTTATCTACAGTACTAGACTTTTATAGAACAGTCTTGTTAGATTGTGCACTGTTTTCATTCTTGGCTCATTGCTCATAATTGGTTCATTGATCTTGTGCCTCATAGTTTCGTTTTTTTCGGATCCTGTATTGAGACACATTTTCCCATTTAATCTATATAGAGAGATTTGTTTTTGTTTTGTTTTTAGATTCAGACTTTAGATCAAGTGGTTAGCAGAAATCCATTAGTCTGATGTCATGGAAATATTGAATTACTGATGTGTGTGTGTGTGTGTGTGTGACTGAAGACCAAAACACACAAGACTGGAGTATCACAAGGCGTCTTGCTACTCCTCTCACTCTTCTTGAACCTCCCTTCTTGTCTGCACAGCATATCCTAAAAATTACAAAAAAAAAATTACATTTAGTTTCTAATGGACGACATATGAGCTGGATTGATTATGGCATGACCATGGCTGCCTCCTTTGGTGAAGAGGTTGTTTTGAAGTTGGTATAGATGGACTCCATTTCTCCTTACATACATTTTGCTCAATTAATAGTAGTTTATCAATCTTTTAGCAGCGCTGTTTGTTTTGGAAGTGGTAGCTTTCCTTGTAATTAAAACACCATTTCACAAGTGCCCTTGCCCCATGTCACAACAAGCTGCTGTGGGTTACTTGTGATGTGCCTGTTTGTTTTTGCAGAGCAAACATTCATCTGTATTGGTCGGTGCTCAGAAAAGCACAGTGCTATGTAATTGTAGTTATGCAATTGTGCTGTGTATACACTATTACAGGGGATCCTGATCTGCTGCCATTTGTATCAGTAGGAGGAACAATTTCACAATTTCACAATCTGGCCTGTAACATGCATTTAGATTCCTTTGATTTTAGCATATGTAAATGAGTCCTTCCTCTTGGGGAAAAAAAAGCATAATCTTTTGAATTCAGTGGGTGCATACGCTGTTTTGGGGCAGGTTGTCAAGTGTACCTCTGTGGCATATTTAAACATCCAGATATGATTTGTGTTAAAGTCCAAGGTAAACATAATTATACATCGAGAGATTTAACGCTGCATTGTGACAGCCACCGCTTCCTCCTCTGAGTTGTGAACCGTCAGCACCACCCAACGTCTGATCCCCAACTCTGTTAAGAGATTGTTTTCTTTCTGATGTCCCTGCCCCAGTTCAGTTTTATCTACATCCACAGTAGTGGGTCTTCTCTCCAACACGTGCATACTCACCATTGATAATCAAGTGCAGAACATTAGGCATTGTAACTAGCGATTGAATTTGATGATTACCCCACATTTTCCTGATTTGCTTATACATGGTAAGTAGCTTATAAGTAGTTCAAAGTGTGCATTCTTTGCATTGAGCTAGGCAATAGGTTGTATACTTAACCAATTGCCTTGTCTACCTGGAAAACATAGACCTGGTTATTGGAGGTTATTAGTTCAATACATTTGAGGAATGCATTTTCTACACTGTAGTAAAATCGTGTACACATGTTCTAATTTTCTCTTAATTGGGTGTACATATGTGTACATAAGTGTTGCATGTCATGCACATGTTGCTTTTTAGGTCTGTGTTATTGAGTTACTTGACCCACCTCAAGCATGACTCAAACACTTGTATGGTCCCGCAGAAGACAACAACACGATCAGCTTGTCCACTCAACGGTCGGTTCCTTTTGGCTCTTCACACCTTGGCTGCAGATTTAATAAGCTATGCAAATAAGATAAGCGTCGTGTAAGTCGGTGTACATGCTCTGAATTTATATGATACAATTCAGGCCCGCAATTAACCGTTGGATCACTTCCTTATGCTGTCTACACGGTGGTTATTTATGTCGGTGTAAAACATCAATTATGACAGCGTAAGGGTCTGAAGGTGAAACTACAGGCTCAGACAATATTGACTGTGTCTTTTTAAAGCATTGTGATCATCACGGTTGCAAAACTTAAAAGGTAAAGGGATGCGTGTAAGAATAACCAGGCAGTGTTGCATGGAATCAACTGCTGAGCCGAGCCCCGGTCGGAAATGGACGTACTTCTTATGCCATAGTCTTTGAAGCTGAAATGGTTGGCGTGCCTGCCCGGTGGGTTTTTGCAGCTATGCTACATACTGTACCAGCTGCGCCATGCATTTGCTTTTACCATGAGATTGAATGTCTGGAGCTTATTTTGGTAGTGCCTAGTTTGGCTGTTGCCAGCCAATACGCATGTTCCATCGCTCACCACAGTGACCTAAGACCAAAGGATTTCACAGTCTGGCTGTCTACCTCTCTCTCTCTCTAGATAGGCCCGGCATTAAAGCACCTGTCCTGCGTTGTATTTCTAACCTAGTCAGTCAAAGGGCCCAAAGGGACTGCAAGAGTTCTGGTGGTGTGTTTCAGTTGTTGTTTTTTTATTGTAGTGAAGGAACGTGGTCAGACGCTTCTATATGTCCCCACCGCAACTTGGAATAGATTTAAAGACCCATCATTTACTGCTTTATCCAACCACAATAACATCTCTGGGTTAAGCACACATGTCTGTCTTAAATTGGTGCCTCTGGGGAAGGCACTTGGCTACCATTCAGAAGAGGATACGTGACACATTTTGGCACTCATTTCAACAGAAATGGGTGTAAACAAAGAAACTTAAGCTTTCTCCATGGTTGGGTTTATGTTTATAAATACCTCAATACACCGCTGAAGAATCTACTTTTTTCCATTGCCTCTGTGTGTTAGTTATTAGTTGACTAACTAAATTAGTCAACTATTAGTTAACTCTGTTATGTCCGTATCACTCTGCTTTATCAATGTATTGATGTTATTATCCAGAAGTGTTCTAAGACCATTTCGATGGTGACTGCACTTTAAATAATAAATTGATTGATTGATTAACATGTTATTAGATTACATAATCAGTTGATCATTGCATCATAGATATTGAGCCATATGGAGACCTGTACCAGGACTTGTAGGAAATGGGTTGTGTTCAAAACATTGGCCCAGGGACCATTGTCAGGTCGGTCTTACCCATATGGGTGCTGACAAGGCTGACCCGGCGGGCACACTATCACGGTGCTGCTATTACGGTGTTACTTGCGGTTACAGTAAGTAGCACTTAGCTTCGGGACAGAGTAGTGACTGCGCTCTTAATTCTCCCCCAGCGTCAGTGGCAGACGACTCAGCCTTTCTTAAGTTCTAACCCCCCCCCCCCTGGCCACGCTGACCTGCTAACCCACTAGCTTATCCCCTTGACTTCCGGCCGGAGTGGCCCCACAGAGATAGCCAGCTCACTACTGTGGCCGTCGCATGTCAAGCAGCACACCTGCACACACCTGAGCTCCCGTCGACGGAAGAGCCACAGCATCAAGCTTCAAGCATATGTGTGGCTAATGGCGTTGTTTAATCAATCAATCAATCAATCTTTATTTATATAGCACACTTCGCAGCATGAATGCACAGAGTGCTGTACAGTACAAAATATATATATATATAACATAACAAACAGACTGACACGAGAAGAGTCAACAAAAGCAAAACCGGTAGTCAACTGAGACGACAATTTAATGGAGAATGCAATGAGAAGAGCAAGTGTGTGTGTATATGATGGCTTGAATGTGACCTTTTGCGGAAGATAAATAGGCCTGTTATTTAGAGTGAACTCAACGTTTGTGTGTTTGCCTAGGATTTATAACTATTCCATTATCTTATTGCATATTTGTATGCCGTCCCATGGATCTCTCTATAGGCCTTTGTGATTCATTATCATAATGAATCATCATTGTTCTGCACATTTTCACACATCTCTATGGAGACTAAGGAATGGGGTTTTTCAAGTCAACATCTCTTGTCAAAGTCTGCGTTAATCCCCGGCTTTCCAAAACGGATACGTTTTCTGTGTATTCTTTCCGCTCATGTCTCTCTTTGTTTTCCTGTAACGGGTTCAAGTCAAATTCTGAACCGGGTAAAAATGTGCTAATGGTCGTCTGGGTCAGTGGGTCGCGTCAGCTTGTTTTGCTGCTACAGGTGCCACGTATGGGCCCGTCACTTACAAGGTCTTTAATGCTATGCATCCACTTTTTGTTTTGACAGCTCTTTGACAGTTGTGTATTTTGCTTCCCCTTTTGCAGGGCTCCAGAGATTATCCTGGGACTGCAGTTTTGTGAAGCCATAGATATGTGGTCGCTGGGCTGTGTGATAGCAGAGCTCTTCCTGGGATGGCCTCTGTACCCGGGCTCCCTGGAGTACGACCAGGTAAACGGCGTCTAATTCCTCAATTATGTTATTGTGGTTTTCCTCCTTCTCCTCCTCCCGCCTTCTTTTTGTGTCATTTCCCGCTATTCCCCCTCCTTCTTCCTGTGTCCGTGATCATAAACTGAAGCTTTGTACCGCTGCTAATGACTGGTTTCTTTCTCTGACGCACAATCCCTTTATGAGCACATGTTCAGTTCAGAAGGTCCCGCCTCTTGATTTGCTTGTGGATAAGTGTTGGCAGATAAAGGGAGTTAATTTGCTACAACATGTTTGTCTTCATTCCTTCACCTAACTCCTCTTATCACTTCTGTGACCCCCCCCCCCCCCCCC
>OMLJ01016743.1:1701-11701 GCA_900302595.1 Gadiculus argenteus | reverse complement strand
AACAAAGCAGTGGCAATTGACGTGTGTGTATTCGTCTGGGATGTGCACGTTCTCTTTTCTATTGGTAGCTATAGCATAGAGCTAGCTAGTTAGCAGACGTCAGCTAGTTAGCGCTAACGCTACATACACTATCCTGTTCGTTTTAAGTTTCTCCACGGAATGTACAACCATCTATTCAATAGTAAACTTCGTAAGGCGTCTCCTAGTGTGGTCACTATAGTAAATACGTAACTGTAAGCTACAGAATTATTGTTCTGTGTTATTTATGGTGTCACTCCAGTTTCCCATTCAATTGCACCAGCATGTAGCCTCGATAGCTTAGCATACCTGAAATAACAAGCTAGCGCCTGCAACAACGCATCGTTTGAATCCGAATATTGGAAGGAAAACGAAATGAACTATGAGCCTTAATGAATGTCCAAGTATTATATGACACGCGACGCACAACCTTTTGCAGGCTGTATTGACCAGCCATATTTGAAGTGTATCACTGATATATTTTGGGTGCTTGTTATGATGGCAATAGTTTACTTTGTCAGTAAACAATCATTCTTCCTACATTGGCTGGTTTAAATGTTTTGTTTTTTGTCGGGTTGTCTCAAAGTAGATGTAGTGCGTTTTTATACTAGTGGTTCCTTCCAGGATCTAGCTGTTACCTAACCTAGAGGTCTAATGCAACTACCTTGTATTGGTATTGGCTGAGAGATGTGCACCATACAACTAACAAAACGGTGCAAGATTGTTAGGTGGTTAATAAAGCTACACAACGATTTTATCCATAGTTATTACTATTAGCTCTGGTTATTATTATTATTGCATTTACTATAATAATGTAATTCTTATACCCCTGTGTAATACAGCTCTTATAGATATGTATGCATACAGTTAGTCAGATTAAACACTTCAGTGTCACTTGGACTGCAATTATCTATTACTAACATACCTTATTACTAACATACCTTAATCAGATACATTTTTATTTGTATTATTTTTAGATGCATACAAAAATTGCTTTTTTCCTTGTTGGAAGAAATTGTGATAATTGTCAAAAATACCAATCCATATTGTATGCAATATGATTAAATTAGAAATGAACCACATTTGAAACGACTATAGTGCCAAAACTGGACCTATAGTCGCTAAATAGTTTGATGGCATTTTCTATCAGATTCAGTAATATAACTTTCTTTATCAGGTATCGTCAAATTTTGGAGAAGGCCATTCAGTACACAGATGCAGATCAACTAGAGTTCTTAAAAGCTTTCGTAGAAGCAAGTAAGTGCTGCCTTTATTTCACTTCAACAGTTTAACAGGAACTGATTTTCTATTTGTCAAAAGCATGTGGAATATGTTGATGCTGTCATATTATTTTTAGATTGTTCAATTAGTATTCTGTTCTGTGTTTGTTTGAGTGGTTGGTTAACTTTTAACAGATATTTACTTGTCGTTAGTTTCAATACATTTGATGAACGACACGCATAGAACAGAACAGAACTGTCCTGCAATCGTCCACCTATGCCTGACCCACACTGTTTATATAGTGTACGCCGGCATACATATTCATGCACTCTTGTCTTTGTTTACTTCTTTCCTTGTAGTGGTCAATGAAAATGTTAGCCTTGTCATCTCGAGACAGCTTCTCACAGACTTCTGCACACACCTCCCTAACCTGCCCGACAGCACTGCCAAGGCCATATACCACTTCACCTTGGAGAAGATACAGCCTAGGGTCATCTCTTTCGAAGAGCAAGTGGGTGCTATGTTTGCTGTCATACTCATACTCATACTTTCTGTACCTTCTTCTAACTTCCCTGCGCCTGTATGAAAGTGGCCTTGTAAACTTCAACATTCTGTGTTAAGTGTGTTAAATGTCCTTTTTTTTCCACAGGTAGCCTCTATTCGACAGCACCTGGCAACCATTTACGAAAAGGAGGGAGACTGGAGAAACGCTGCACAGGTTTTAGTTGGAATCCCACTGGAAACGGGACAGAAGTAAGCTAGCTCTGGCTACAAACATGTTTATGTCTCATGAGATGCATCATTTAAAATATGTTTTAACTACCTCTTTTTGTTCACTCCATAGGCAATACAATGTAGATTATAAATTGGATACGTACCTGAAAATCGCTCGGCTATACTTAGAGGATGACGACCCGGTACAAGCTGAAGCCTACATAAACAGAGCATCGTTGCTACAGAACGAGTCGTCCAACGAACAGCTACAGATACACTATAAGGTAACAACAACCGTGTCATGAAACATTGTTGTTTTTTTGCTATACATATGTATTATATTATGTGATTTGTTTTTAATTCAAATGTCACAGTGCTCAGTGGGGCACAATGTGGGATGGCTATTTGAGTCCCAGTCAAAAGGTTCCAAGTTCTAACCCCAATGTCTACTTGTAGGTTGGGTCTTTTAAATGGGAGTAAATCTTAAAATAAATGACTGCAGGATTATTTTGAACCTTAAAACATACTTGTTTTTACCTGCACTTTTAAGGATGCTTGGCGTAAAGAATTCAATTGTCTGTTCATAAATGGTTTGTCAATGTCTGTTAATAATAATGTTGAAACTTGGATGGTCTGTTACACTGTGTTGTCACTCAGGTGTGCTACGCTAGAGTGCTGGACTTCAGGAGGAAGTTCATCGAAGCTGCCCAGAGGTACAACGAGCTGTCGTACAAGTCCATCGTCCACGAAACAGAGCGCCTGGAAGCCCTGAAGCACGCACTGAACTGCACTATACTGGCCTCTGCAGGTACGTGCAGGCTACCACAGGCTGGTCCTACCTCCATTGTGGCAGGATAATCTATTGATGAGATAGATTATCTGACCCAAGGCTCTGGGATTATAGCGGGGGTTGGTAGCAAGATGCCCAATCCCCACGCTTTGCTCTTCAATAAACCTCACAAAATGTCTTCCAAGTCACTTTGGATAGAAGCGTCTGCTAAATGATTAAATAACGGAAAGGCAGTTCAATAAATGCAATGCATACTCCAATGAATCCACGACCTTCCCTCTGTCAACCCACCCAGGTCAGCAGCGGTCACGGATGCTGGCCACCTTGTTTAAGGATGAGCGCTGCCAGCAGCTGGCGGCCTACGGCATCCTGGAGAAGATGTACCTGGACCGCATCATCCGGGGCAACCAGCTGCAGGAGTTTGCTACCATGCTGATGCCCCACCAGAAGGCCACTACCACAGACGGTGACGGTGATTTTTGAATGGGCTTTTCACCTTGTTGTATTGTATCGCTGTACTGTACTATAACCCGTCTGGGCCGTTCCCCACCAAAGCTGAATTGTAGAATGTAAAGCATCCACTTTCGAATATGCGCCGTGGATAATCAAACAAGCACTTTCACACTGATGGTGGAGCTGCAGTGTAGAGTGGAGCAGAGCCTGCTCTTTAAGGCGTGGAGTCTAGCATTTCCAGATTTGGTGGTATTAAATGTGTTTCCGGTGAGAACACAAGGCGCTCTACATTTGAGCTTTGGTGTGCAAAGACCTTCACCTATCCTCTTCCTCCCTATAACCTCCTTCTTCCATTCTTCTCCTATTATTGCTTCCCCCACTCCTCTTCTCCTCACCTTTTCTCTCTTCTCTCCTATCCTCTCATCCCTCCGCTCTCCTCGTCACTCTTTCTATCGTCTTCTCTCCTCTTATCTCTTCTCCTTTCCTCCCTCAACTCCTATCTCCTCTCATCCCCTCCTTGCATCTCCTTTCCTCTCCTACCTTCTCTTCCCTCCTCTCCTCACTTCAATTCTACTTCTCTCCTCACATTTTCGCTCCTCTGTCCTCTCCTTTTACCTCATAGTATCCTTTCCTCCTCGGCTAATAAAAAAGCTGTGCACTTGGTGAATTATTATGTGAGGTTTCCCATGCATTACGTGACATGATATCTGTGATATATCCCTTCAGGGTCCAGCATTCTCGACCGAGCGGTGATCGAGCACAACCTTCTGTCTGCCAGTAAACTGTACAACAACATCACATTTGAAGAACTCGGGGCACTGTTGGAGATCCCCCCTGCAAAGGTGAGAATTATTTCATAAACAAACTGCTTTGACTCATGCCAGGTTTGCATGGGTTTATTGTTTTTTTGCAAACCAAAATGTTCCTACTTCTTACTTACTGACTCCAAACTATAAAAGTGTTTAAAGTTAACAACTGTACGTTTTCTAGTATGTGATAGCCAGACCTAACTGTCGAATCTATCTCCTCAGGCTGAGAAGATAGCCTCCCAGATGATCACTGAAGGACGTATGAATGGCTTCATTGACCAGATAGATGGGATTGTCCACTTTGAGAGTAAGTCAGCCACAACAGTCCCTATTTGATTTGACTTTGTCTGTCACAATCACTTCTATCTACAACTCTGATCACAACAAGAAGACACATCTGTTTACAAATTAAAAGGAGTGTAATTGCCAGCAGGAATATTTAATCTTCTGGTTGACCATCTGAATGTTGGGACCATGGACAGTCTGGACACAAGCATTTTAATTGCTGTGGGAACAATTTGACAATTATTACTCGTGATTGGCATGCAATCATGCAAACAACGGATGCGGAGCAACTATAAACTAGCGACATAAGAGACTGAAAATGGGCTGTAAAGTGTGCAGTGTGCACATTTTGTCAATTAAATTGCACTTGAAACCAACCACTTCCTTGTGTCTCCTCCAGCCCGCGAGCCGCTGCCCACCTGGGACAAGCAGATCCAGTCTCTATGTTTCCAGGTCAACAACCTCCTAGAGAAGATACGCACGGCTGCTCCAGAGTGGGCCGCACAGGCTTTGGAAGCCCAGATGACCCAGTAAAGCCCTCCTCCAAAACACGACCCAACAGAATCCCCCTGTTATTTAAATTGGCTTTCTTATTGTTACCATTCTTCCTTTTGGTCGAAATGTTAAAGCATCGTCATCACTCTTAAATCCTAAAATTGTTCAGATCTTTGTTATTTTTGGGAGGAAGTCAGGGCTTTTATTTTCTTGGCTGTCAGGAAGTCAAGACCTGTGTTGCTTTTCCCAGAGCTATATGTGTAATGTGTCCTTGTACAATTTTTTTTTTTTTAACTCGACACAAAGTACAGGACATACAATACCTGGATGAAGACAGGATTTTTAGGACATTCAGCCTAACAATGACCAGACCTAAATAATAAATCCCGCCAAAGACATGAATAAAGTCTGGAAATGAGAAAATAACATGGCATCCTGTGTCTGATTTTGACTGAATCAACTGAAATGACCAACCGCAATCCCATGTTTATTTCAGTATTCATGAAATGGATTGTTATTGTCTAAATATTTTCAACCCTTTGAGCAACCTGGCCAGACTGTATACACACCTACTTAATATCCTAATATGCGAATATTCCAATACAAAAGATATGTATTGAATACACAAATAATTGATGCGGCCATTCTGATAACAATCTTTCCTACCTTGCAATGAAAAACATACATTAGTGTGTACTAAACAAACCTACCTACTGACACAAATTTTAGAATGTTATTAATAAAAATGTCAATCTAATCAAACTTTCAAAGTATTTCGCAAACATAAAAAAGCCATGCATGGATATCACCTTTTGTAAAAATGGCCCCTGAGGGTATTAGTCTGTCAGTGTTTCCCTGCTCCCCTATAAGAGTTCAATGATGTTATATGGTTTACTTACAGCGTAGTTCAAGATTCAAGATGTTTTTATTGTCATATGCACAACAATGACAGAGCAGTCGCTGGCAATGAAATTCTTAAGTCTTGGGCTCCTCCAATAGTGCAATTAAGGCTTAATATATAAATAGAATAAAAGTAAAAAGAGCAACAATAACAGTAATAATAATAATAAAGTGTGGAGGTAAAATGTAATGTGGTATAATATATAATATAAATGTAGATATAAATATAAATATAAAATGTAAACTGTTTAAAAAATGTTAAAACTGGCCTTATAAGAATGCTCCCATAGAATTCCAACAGGGTCTGTAAAGTCTGAACCAGATTTATTTTTAAAGCCTCAAAGCTATTTGTATGCTATTATTAATAGGTTTGTCATGATATATATATATATATATATCAAGACAATTTCACAATTATTGTAAAGTCTTATTTCAGTTTTATCATTCACATGAACGTGTGGACGTAGACGTGCCCACACATTTAAATGTCCTTTCAAGATGTAAGAACTCTCCACTGCATGGTGCCCTTCGGTTTTTCTTTACGCAATGGATAGGGACTTTGTTTAATTGCAAGAAAACACATTTTAATATCTACCGGTAGTTTGTTATTGGACTGACAGTGAAAACCTTCCACCTCTGTGAATGACGTGAGAGTGACGTAGCGCTTGGAGGGCGTGGCCCCAATAGAAGTTGTCAGGGAGGAATGGCGCTCGGCGCGGTATTTTGAACAATCGTGTGTCCCTTTTCGCTGTTCCCGATCTGAATACGTACCCAGTTACAACAAGTCGGGTAAGCCACGATAATAACGTGACATTGTACACTGGCGCTGACACAAAATCCACGTTGAGACCCGCCAATGCAATACGTGATGTTTGCAAACTGACGGCTAGCAAGCTAATGTTAGCAGGCTCAGCAAGTTTGCTATTCCAGTAGGTGTGTGTGCGTGTGTGTGTGTGTGTGTGTGTGTGTGTGTGTGTGCGTGTGTGTTTGTGTGTTGGTGTGAGATATCAGTCCGTATCAGTCCTTTAGTTTAAGATGGAAAAAATACACACAGAGCCTCGGGTAATGGTCCTTACCAGATCTAAAGCAGCGGGGTGTGTGTCATGTGTAAGGAGTAGTAGTGAGTAGCCTGGTAGTCATTTGTTTTTCGGTCTATTGTTTCAACTACGAAAAAGAAAAAGACCATTCACTTCCATAACCCAAGTAGTGTTGTATTGATCATCACTCTTAACACGCATAACCCTCAACATTAACCACTTTTTAGGGTTGTTTGTTTGCGGTGGGTCGTTTTTGCTCTTTGTTAACATTACAGGGTATATTACAGGGTGTGTATTGCAGCAGAAAATACGCAGAATTGTTCCCCTATCGAGCCTCCCCCCCCCCAGTCCTTGTATGATTGATAAACGTCATGCAAAATGAGACATTTAATGACATTATTTCCTCATCGGGTCCACTTTGTTTATTGGTGAAGGCTATGACACAACCCGCCTCGGTGTGTGCGTGACTGCGTGTCTCCTTGTCACATCCCCACCACACTGACAGCACTCACATTAATTAAGAGAACAATGTCGCTCATCAAACGACTGAAGTTAAACACACCGGCAGAACAGTGTCAACTCGTTTAAAAAAAGTATTTCCGTGTGAGGTGGAATAACGTGACGTTTGTACGCGGTGTGGCTCCAGCCTGCCGTCCTGGCTCAACGGTCCGTAGTGAGCAGAGAGCAGCTAGTGGAGTTGATGACGAGGGAAAAATGGCGGATCTTTCGAAATCCAACTCCGGTGTGAAATAGTAGCGCAGCCCCGCAAGCAGCCGGTCGCCCCGTCTCGCCCTGCTCGCCCCCGACCGCGATCAATGGCCCACTGACGGCCTCCGTGCGGACGATTCCCAGCTGTTTACAGTCGCATGAACCACATTCGGTGCGTTTCAGTGATGTGGCGGTGTGGTGTGCCTTAAGCCGTGTGTGTGTTTACACAAGTGTCTTGCGATGAGTGCAGTAATGCCCAGGTCCATACGACCCCCCGCTCCCCAGACCACTGCGGCCTAGCGCCAATATAGTCAATATTCAATATTACAAACAACCCCGTGATATACGAGGCAGACTGCGAGGAGTTGTTGCACTGTGAAAGGTCACAGCGTGTAGTTTTGTTGCAGCGCTCGAAGCCCCGGCAGCTGTACAGTGGGTGAGTGGTGGTGTGTTGTGAGGCTAAAAGGAGCTAGCCCTGGTTGTTGCGTTCTAGTCCTTTATGGTGTTGTTCTATCATATGGGCCGTCGTGCTAATGCTACGTTGTCAAGTTTGAGTGGACACCAATGTCACTACATTTAGACATTAAGCCATGCAATAGTTATTATATCACCAATCCAATGTGTAAACAGTGAACTCCCTGTTTAACCAAAAAACACGGTCCTTAGACCGGCAATTCTACTCAGTACAAACTGTACACTAGAGAGGCACATTCACATGACTTTCCATCAGTACTTAACTAATGAAGCGTTATGTATTATACATGTATAACTAGGTTAACATGTTTTTCAGTTTGGCACTTTTCAAAATGCCCAACTGAAAAACATGATTCCCTTGTTATATATTTATAATACAATTAGTTGTGTATTAAGTATAATGTTATACAGGATCAATTACAAGTAGACCATGCAGGCAAAACAAATATATTGATTTATCCTCTATATTGACATGTAATGGTCTAACCCTAAGTGATCAGGATTTCATTTGCAGACAAAAGTATACAAAAAGGTAACATTTCAATTAAATATTATGAACAATCCGTAGTAATGTCCAGTAATATTGACTGCACTAGATACCGGATCCTGCTTTTCTATTTGAATGCCTGGTGAAGTTATCAGGTCACTTGCAGTCATAACATCCATTCAGTGCTGCAGCCAAGAACAAATGCCCATGTTAATAGCATTAAGGTATACAACTTAGTAATGCACATCCCGTGCCTTTTGGTATTGAGCTAAAAGTCACCATGAGCCTCTTTTATTCAGTTCACTAGTATTTAGTAAACCAGCCAACCCCTTTATCCAACTTGACTTGCAGTGATTGCAGTAGTAGTATGGGATAGGCTTCTTCCTCTAGGATGCTTACAGGTCAGGCTGCAGACACTAGGGATTTAACTGTTACATTTTAGCTAGGAGTGGAACCCCCTAGTCATGAGACCGTCCCGCCCACCTTCACCTTCTTACTGACATGTAGAGTGTGTGTGTGTGTGTCAGTCAGCCAGCTGCAGGTTAAAAGACCAGTTGGTTTGTATACGATATCCATTGTTTGAGGGCGAGCTCAAAAGGTTATTCATTGTCCATGAGCAACAAAGCAATGTTGATGATGTGGATAAATTAAATGATGGGTGTGAAATACGTAGTGTAGTGGCGATCAATCCGACTGTTCTTGCAAACATCAAGACTACCATTGACTTGTTTCATGTGTTAAAGTAGCAGTGCTAAAAAAGAAAGCAAGGCCAGGTATGAGATATTAATTCCTCTTTGTTCCTAACTGTTATTAACCGATATCTTAATGTATGATTGTTGTTTCAAACAGCATTTGAAACCAGATAATCTCCCAAGCATGGACGTGGTGTCCCCAGAGCTCAACAACCTCCTCCCAGACGAGATCATGGATACCGAGGCCATCGTCGCGGAGGAGGTTGCCGTCGCCGCGGCCCAGCCGTGCGACGTGGCGCCGGTTCCCATGGAAACGGACACGCCCGTCACCATGGTCATGGCACAAAACACGCAGCTCTGCACGGCCTCGACACCGGCGCCCCATCGGGGCGGTGTGGCGGCGAGCCAGCTGACCCTCGTCTCCAGCGCCTCTTCCTCGCCGGCGTCGACGCTGGCCTTCAAGCCCATGTTCGCCATGTCTACGGCCACCTCTACCCGGACCACGGCGAGCCTCGCGGGCGCCAGCGTCCCCGCCAGCAGCGGCCTGCAGAAGCTCTCGCCAGGCTCCTTCGCCATATCTGCCGCCAACCATCAGATCATCCTCAACAAGGTGGCGGAGGCCACCAAGACCTCGGGCATGGGTGTGAGCGCCATCAAGCAGGACGGACAGAAGCTGCTGGTCACGACCATCGGGAAGTCGGGGCAGCCCATCATGCTTCAGCTGCCCCAGAAGAGCGTCCTGGGCCAGGCCTCGGGGGACGGGAAGGCCGCCTCACCCCAGTACAAGGTGGTGACGATCGGGGGGAGGACGGAGCTGAAGCCGGTGATGGGGAGCCCAGGCAGTTCGCTACCGGTGTCCGCCCAGCAGATGAAGACGTTGCAGGTAGGGGATGTTTCTGCCGTTGAACCCCGGCCAG
>OMLJ01016551.1:2160-12947 GCA_900302595.1 Gadiculus argenteus | reverse complement strand
CCCACCACCTCGATGTACAGGACACTAGAGAATGACTCGGAAATGAATCCTGAAGTTGGAGAAATTGGCGGGAAAACGTCTGATGAAAAGCGAAGATCAGCTGGTCCAGTTCCTGCTGCAGCACTGCCCTCCCCCCAGATACTCTTGGTGACTAGATAACCATTAACTACTAGTTCACTGATTACAAAGTCAACCACTTGTTTGCTAGTTACCAGTGAACTACTAGTGGACTGCTGGTAAACTGAGATATTTATGGTAATTCATGTAGTTAATGGTTAACATTCCTTCTAGTTAACTAGTAGTTCACTAGTTAAGTTACTCAGAAGCTTACAGATAAAAAGTGAATTACTGGTTAGCTAGATAACAGTGAGCAAATGTCCTGCTCCCCCAAAACTGCTGCACAGGACGATGGGATATGTGCTGTTTGAGTTGCCTGGTTAGCGGTTAGCATTAGCTACTACCATTGCCTGGTTCGCAGCTACCATAAGCTACCAGCATTAGCTGCTGGTACAGTCTCTGCAGGAGAACTTTGTTGCACACAGGAGTAGACCGACATGAATATTGTGTCCGTCTGCTGCCTCAAACCTGAACCTTGTGCCTACCAAGCTATGCCCTTACCTGGGCCAGGGGGCGTGGCTTCATCCAGGTGACCAGGGCCAGCACTACTCGGCCCCGCCTCTCCCTCAACCAAACAATCACATCCAGACACCCGCTACAGGAAGAGCCAATCACAAGCTGGACACAAGGCCATCTTCCGCGGCTAGGGTTAGCCTAGCTAGGGATAGCTACTGAGTAACGACAGTGTAAAATACTGATCTGTGTAAATACTATATGGTGCAAACCAAACCAAACACTACCTGCTGCACATGGTCCTACTACACCTTTCTGTTATTCAAGGTCTTAGTTTCTCTACACAAACACAAACATCGGTCATCAATTAAAATATTGAAAGTTATTATAATTTCTGCTTTATTAGTTCCTCTCATCTGGAGAGCAACTGTGTAGTTTAAAATTAAACAGTTATGTCAATATCGGTTAAACATAACCATGTATGTTAAACTGTTATGTTAGTATCTGTATATCAAACTGTTATGTTGAGTTGTTGGAGCAGAATGTCTGAGAATGCTAATGGACTCCAGCCATCTAAAGAGAGAATGTATTACACACTGCGTCATTTTTTTTATATGTTGTATATTGACCTTGTTTTACTTTTTCATTTTACTCCTTTGTAACTGCCAATTTTCTGTGTGGAGAGAATCCCATTCTGATCTCTTCCCCGACGAGTGGAAATCCATCTGAAAATAAAGGCATTGGTACTATGAGAAGAGTGGATCTGTCCTGTCTTCCTCTCACCTGATGGTGGCGACCTGGAGCCGAACAGCTGCTCTCAGAACATCTGCAGCCTCCAAACCTCATTAATAAGGTTAATTAACAAGACCACACAGGACTTTCAGGTCATTTAGTCCCATTAAAGGTCCCATGGCATGCTATTTTTATGGATGCTTATATATGTGTAAGTGGGTCTTTAATACAGTATTTCAAGACATTCAAGAAATTCAGTCTAGGTGCAGAATTACAGCCACTACGAGCCAGTCCCACAATGAGCTTTCCACAAATTTGCTGTTTTTAGAGGCGGGTCAAGGTGGAGGGTGAACAACGGATTCAGCAGCGGGCACCTCGAGCTCGGCATCCCTCTGCAACAGGTTCAGCAGTGGGCATGAGGTGGTGTCGGCACCAGCTGGTCAGCACCACCTCGGCAGCCTCCTCCATGTTGCGAGGTGGTGCCTCGACTAAGAGTCTCGTTGTGGAAATACGTACCAGAGACGTCAGAGAACGCGACGCATTATAGTCTTTTCACCAACAGCAGAACGGTTATCCAAATAGCAAAGAAGTGACACACACACACGACAGACAAGGCGGCTTCTGGACACCTGGGGGATAACAGAACACAAAACCAGGCAGACAAGACAGTAACAGAAAAACACAGGCTTGTAACACACACACACCACTCGCACAGCCGTAGCTCATTGTCGGGCCAAATTCTCTGGGTGGGCAAAGCAGAGAAAGGGGAGGTAACCTATCCCTTTATGACAACATAAGGGGAAAGCTCCCAAATCAGCGCGTTTGGACTTTCCTTTTTTCAAAGACGGAGCAAGATACCTACTGCTCGTTTTACACCTAACGTAATTTCCAGCTACTTGGGAACCATAGGCAGGCTAGGGGAACTCATGTTAGAAAACCTCAAAGCCATGGGACCTTTAAGCTTTTCGGTAAATGTATCATGTACATTTCTCCTTTCATTGTGGCATCCTCCTGCCTGATGTTTCCTCCCTCATTATTTTATGAAAGTAAGGTTGATTATGAATAGGAATTATTGTTCTAATTATTTATAGCTTTGGTTATTCACAAACAGGAGATATTGTTATTGATTAAGGCATTGATTATTTATAGCTGGATATTGTTCTTATTGATAATTTATGGCTGGAGTTATTGTTCTCATTTATTATTTATAGCTGGGGTTATTGTTCTAAATTATTATTTATAGCTGGGGTTATTGTTCCAATTTATTTTGGCTGGAGGTGTTTTACTAACTCCTAAAGTTAAATGAATAACCACATTATATCATAAGACAACATCTGTAACATCTCAAATGAAGAAGGAGAGGTAGATCTTATAAACACATTTAATCTTCTGAGACATGAACGTTCCACACAGTGGTTTTCTATTAAACCGTAACATTACATCACAGGGTGTCAGACCCGGCCAGGGAGGTGGAACTTTCCAGTGAAACGGCCGTGGTGGTGGAGGTCCAAGGGGCTCAGAACCTTCCTGATGCCCAGCATGTTGCCCTGGACCACCTTCCGGAAGGTCCAGGGGTTCTGGTTGTTCTGCTCCTTCTCCTCCTGCACCGCATGCATGGCGGCCAGACTCTCCCGGCTCACTACCTGAAACACAACACTGCTTTACTACACCCGAAACACACCACCGCTTTACTACACCGAAATACACCCCTTTACTACACCTGAAACACAATGCTTTAATACACCTGAAACACAACACCCCTTTAGACTAATAAATACTTATATATACACTTACATATACATTTATATGATAGTAATAATTAGATGACTAAATAGTACTACTTTTCACTTCTAAAAGTCTTCATTATTACTATTAACGCTATTTAGTCTTATTATTACTAGCACTGCAGAACAGGGTGAACATGTGGAAGGTGGTGCGTCACTTACTTTGGCTGGGAACGGCAGCTTCTTGGCCACTTCAGTGAGGATGGGCTCCACCTCCCCCAGCTCCACCCGGCCCCCCACTTCCACGATCAGCCGGCCATAGCGCACCGGCGTAACGTAGTGGTCGATGGCACCCTTGCCCCCACCCATCCGCTGGCCAAGGCCTTTACGTGTGATGGGCTTGTAAGGCGCGTTGATGCGCCACTTGGCGAAGGTGCTGCGGACGTCCATCTTGCGGTTGACGGTCAGACGAATCATCTCTATGTGACCCCAGTGGATGTACCCACCTCCCAGGGCCTGTTGGACATTATGACCCAGTGTCATTAAGAGTATTACAGTAGTGCATGAGAATTAAACATGGAATTAATAAGAGGACAACATTTCAATTGAAAAAGAGAAGTTAGCTCCCCAAAACACAGATTCAACTATTTATTTGTACACAACACACATCTAGTAGGTGTGTGGTGAACCGCATATCCCTTACGGTGAACCTACCATGACAGCATATCCCCTAAGGTGAACCTACCACGACAGCATATCCCCTAAGGTGAACCTACCACAATAGCATAGCTTCCTACGGTGAAGGTGTTCGCTGCCTTGGCTGGCCCCTGGATGTCTCTCAGCTTCTTCGTCTCCTTCTTAGCCTTCTTGAAGTTGGGAACCTTGTTGAGGAACTTCAGTTTGGGTTTGTCTGGCAGGACCACGTCTTCAGGGAGCAGACACACCAGAGTTATAGAGAAGCTTTTATGAACAACACGCTACTCTCTACTGTAGCGATCCATACTATAATACACAATATTTTGGATAAGGTTAGTAAAGATAGACCTTAATTAATCCCAGAAGAAATTCAAATGGCACAACAAAAACAGTAGTGAGAAGGAACAACAAGAGGTACAGGTAAGAGTACAGAACAGAACCAAAATAACAAGAATACGAATATAAAGAAGAAAAAATAATATAACGTAAGAGACTGAGCTGAACCCTAGATATATGCCCTGGATCTCTGAGTGAATGAGTCAATACATTGTTTAAATAGTCTCAGTCTATCAGTCAGATATAGATATACATATGTGGAACAAAATGAATACCGGTAGGCCTATATGAGTTAATTATCATTTGACTGTGTTGAAATGGAGGGGATTAATAGTTTTACCTTGTTTTCACTAATGTTACAGATAAGGTTAAAGAATACAATTATTTGTTGTTGAAGTTTATTGGCTTTTGCAGACCAGATGATGCCAGATAGCCAATGTGGCAGATCTGTCGTATTGCATTGAAGAGGACAGATGTAATTTGAACAAAATGTCTAATATATTTTCATCTTGATTGGGATTTTTGGTAGGGACAATTCACCAGTTTCCTGACATTGGTAGAGACCTGTCCCCAGCGACCCATCGATCAAACGCCTCTATTCTGCCCCCTCCATCCTTGTGATTTATAAAGTATGTTTATTGTACATTATATGTATGTTGAAGTAAGGAAGGGTGAAATAATTAAATGAAACAGAATTACCGCTGTAGTCGGGAGGAACGTCATAGGTTTTAATCCCAGCAAACAGGATCCTCAAGTGACTCTGAATACAACCTGGAAGAAATAATAAGAGCAGTTTACACATTAGATTATCAATAATTATTAAGGTACTTACTGATCTAACAGCATTGCACAAACCTTTATTTTATCTATCGTATCACTTTAATACCAAAGAAACACGTAAACTCGTGTGGTGTACCGTTCACTGACTAATCGATTTGATTTATTACATTATATTTGATAGGTTGAATTATATATAGCATCATTAAATATTATACTTTATATATTACTACCTTGTAGCCCGTGTGTCCGCCAGCCGCTGATGGAGTTCTTTAATAACGACACCATTGTTCACCTGAAACAAACCCGTCCTATAAACGTAGAGTCCGCTATCATAGCATTGTCAACAATGTCGCATATTATAACGTACCACAAAGAGACTATATGACAGATAAAATTGATATTATTAAATCATGCTGTGGAAGGTCGCTGCCTGTGCGGTGCCTACGAGGGTCCGCCTCGCTTCAAGGTACATTACAAACGTTCCGGCCACAAAGGTTCCCCCAGAATACAATAACCTCTTTGGCTCTAGTCCGAGTTGCGTGAAACAGCGCGACCATCTGACTCTACCATATACTGCACTGTCTCCTATGTTACCTAGGATAATAGCTACTGGAACATAAATACTAGAATTGATGTACCTTTTCAAACAAGGATAATGTATCTATAATATGTGTCTACATCAAGTAATATTACACAAAAAAATCCTAAGAACTTTTGTTAACATGTATATTTAAGATGTATACTATAATAACAATTCAAAATCACCATAAAAATACCAGAATAACTTTGTGAGTGCAACAGTAGTTTTCATCAAAACCCCATGAAAAGTTTCCATGGCGACGAAGTTCAAAGTCTTTTGAGGTTTCAAAGTCTTGGTGTTTCTCCACCTACATCAACAAGTTCTGCACACATCGTACGGATTAGCCCTAGAGGTCAGAGGTCATATAGTGGGTGTTATATCCCGTGGTACAGGAGGTCAAATTTGGGGATGTTCTGGGGGTCGATGGGACTCTTGACCATCATCTTGCCCCTCATTGCTCCTCTGTAGATGACCTCGATAAGGTCCATGAAGTCCTGCTTGGTCTTGAAGCTGCCCACAAACTTGGTGTGATCTGGAGATCTGGACATTCAAATAATTAAAAAGCAGATATTCAGTTCAAAGAAAAGGTTGAGTCAAGAAACAAAACAGAATTTCCGAATTCCGAATTTCAGAATTCAATAAATAGGAACACTCACCCATAATCCACCTTCATATGTTGTCCGTTGAAGAAGAATACCGTGGAGGGGATATAGCTGATGTCAAAGTACCGGGTGTACACCGGGACTTTGTCCACATCCACGATGTATATGGAGGCCATGTTGCTCAGGTTGTGTGCCGTTTTAGACAACTAGGAATGAGTGGAAGCGAGGAATGATGACATGAATGAATAGTGTTCTATAAAATATACTGGTCTATCATATGGGAGAAGAATTGTGTAGTGTATTAGGTGATTCTCAGCTGTAAATTCCTGGGTTTGAATGCCAATGTTGTCAGCCTAGGCATCCTAGAGTAATATGTCCAAACCCTGGCCTGTTCTTTAATGACCCGTCTCTCTGCTGTCTAACCCCGACCTGCTCCTTAATGACCTGTCTCTCTGCTGTCTATCACCTACCTGCTCCTTAATGACCTGTCTCTCTGCTGTCTATCACCTACCTGCTCCTTAATGACCTGTCTCTCTGCTGTCTATCACCTACCTGCTCCTTAATGACCTGTCTCTCTGCTGTCTAACCCCGACCTGCTCCTTAATGACCTGTCTCTCTGCTGTCTAACCCATGACTGACTAGTAAATATGTTTTCTATACAGTTTGAGGAGGTGGGGGAACAAGTACGTTTCTGATTAATTACTAAACAGTATATAATGTTTTTCACTTAGATACATTTTATATTGATCAACCATAAATAAACCATAAAACCATAAATTATAATCATCCTCCTCACTATCTCGTCCAGCTGAAGGCAGGAGGAGTCCTCGTCTCTCCCGAACCGCAGCACCAGCACCTTCTCGGCGACGCCTTTGACCGCTCCGTCCACCTCCTCCTTACTGGACAGCTTGGGCAGAAACAAACTCATGATGCTGAGGAAAGAGCGAGTGGAGAACTATGGAGGGACGAGAAGAACACCCTCCTCCTTGTTTTGGTCGGAGACGGAAATACGTCACCGTTACCACATGTGCTGCGCGTTATAGTGATCCTAGAAATAGTTCCGTTCAAAAATAAATATATAATACAAATACAATAACGCAAAATAAATCAATACAAATACTTTCACAAACACAATAACACGATAAAAATACATATTTAGAGAATAGTAAAACAAAGAAAAAAAAATCAGTTAAATCACAGTAAACACCGCGCTCGTACGGAACCTTTGTGACTTGTTTCCCGGCGGCCAGAGGGAGTGCGACTCCAGCTGACAACGTGACCTATCAAAGCTGCAAAACGTTCGGATCTTACTCTTACCATCATAAATAAAACCTGGCGTGAAACCCGGCTCAGGTGTGCGACGTTGGAAGAGAAGTCAGGTTGTTTACGTGTCATTAATGATTATTAAGAGGATGTGTGGTTAATCTCTGTAGAAAATCAGTGCTATTAGAAATGATGCGACTATTCTCTAGACGGGGATCTTTTGAGTTATGGAGGCTATGGAGTGTTTCTGGGACTCGACCTTTGTCCAGTGGGGCCTTTCCCGCTGGACACATCTGCTCTTCCCGCAGCTTCAGCTCTGGGCGTTTACTGAGGACAGATGCGACCCAGCCGGACAATAGGGACAAAATAGATTTGGACTTGTGGAAGACTGTGATGAGGTCCCAGACAGCAGCGGATGAAAGCATTGAGGACGATGGAGAGCAGGTGAAGGAAGGGGACTCTCCAATTGGCTGCGTACTGGTGGCGACTCGGGAGCTGGTCTCCATGTGGCGCCAGGCGGGGAAGCTGGTTCCAGACCAGATAACGGACCAGGATGTCCAGACGTTAGCAGAACTCACTACCAAGTCTTCCAAGAAGAAGTACCTAAAATTCCTAGCCATCCGGGAGGGGCACAGGACGAAGAGCAAGCAGAAGCAAGAGAAGAAGAGGGCAGAGAGGGAGCAGAGATTGGCAGAGTTCCCTGAGACCTTAGAGAACCGACCGCCTGTGAAGAACTCGTTCTTGATGCAGTACCGCGACCACTGGCTTGACCGGCTGCTGAGCTGGCGCGGCGCCCAGGCCATGAGCTTCGGTCAGCCACTAGTATTCGACATGAGCTACGAGGCGCACATGACCCCGCAGGAGTTGGCGAACACCGTGTCTCAGATGTTGGAGGTGGAGAGTTGCAACCGCCGGTCCCAGGACCCCTTCCACCTCCACCTCTGTAACCTGCAGCTAGAGGGGGGCTACCGGCAGCAGCTGGTGAATCGCTACGGCCAGGACGCCTGGGACCGCCTCCTCATCACAGAGACACCACGGCGCCATGTGGACGTGTTTCCACGGGAACAGCTTGTCTACCTCACGGCCGACTCCCCCAACGTCCTGCGGACCTTCGACCCGTCCAAAGTGTACGTGGTTGGCGCGATGGTGGACCGCTCCATCCAACCGGGACGGTCTTTTGCCAGCGCGAAGCGGCTGCAGATGGCTACGGCACGCCTCCCCCTGGACCAGTTCCTCCGGTGGGAGGTCGGAGCCAAGAACCTGACGCTGGACCAGATGATCCGCATCCTGCTGGCCATCAAGGACACGGGCAGCTGGGAGCAGGCACTCGCCTTCGTCCCAAAGAGAAAACATGATGGGTTCTACCTGGGAACAAAGCAGAGCGAAAGGGGCGGCACCGCAGCCAGGGACAGTGGAGACAGATACCCTCAGAGGGACCAGAGAGACCGTCAGGGTTCGGCTCTTGAGCCTTGGGGTGCTGGGAGAGGTAGTCAGGACCGGGGGGTAACCAGCAAGGGGGTGGGGCTGGCCTGGGAGAGAGAGTATAAACGGCCTGTTACCAGGATACGATCGACCCAGAACAGCAAGACAGAGGAAAGTAGGAGGAGCAACAAAACGCGAACACCGTGGTATCAGCAGGACTAAATCCCTCTAGAGTTGGTCATAGACCTGGACATTACAGTTCCCAGTCTGTTCCTCACTCTGTACTAGAATGTCTGTTCGATACTGAACTCTTCTAGTTCCAAGCTTGTGATTAAAATCCATTTTGAATAAAACATTCTATGCACTGCTGGGTGGAATTATAAATGAACAATATGAACACTGGTACCAGGCTAAGAGGACATAGCTATTTGAATTTGCACATGGTGTAGTATATCAAAGTAGAGGATATAAAAGTATATAAACCTGGTTTATTGTGGTTTGAAACCCAAATCGGATACTAATCATCAAGTAGAACATCAGCAGATCAAAGTATACAATACTGTTGGTGCAGGATCACTCAAATGAAATTCCAATAAGTTACCTGAAGACAAACCTCAATATGCATCATAAAACACCTGGCCTCAACCAATACACACACCTTTGAAATACATTTGAAATGCAAATAAAGCTGTCATAAATTAAAAATACTGCATAAACACACAAGCGGCAGTACCATGGTCGTCTGGAAGACGGCTTGAGATTCAAGTTGAGTTACAGGATCTCTGTCCTGACCTCCAAGAGAAGAAAAAGCGAACGAAAGAAATCCACACGTTCCTCATTATTAAAAATGACTGGAAAAAGGCAATACAAATTTAGTACTAGCACATTTCTTCCACATTTGTATTGCCTTGCTGTGTTGATATGTTTATTAATTAATTTGAATATGACCAATTCAATTTTCTATGCTCTTTGTTTCCCTGATAGGTAATAAAAGTGTTTAACGGAGTACTTCACTGCTAGACTGCGGGAAATCAAGGATAACACGTTTATAAAATGTTGGAACTTAAGGACCATCATAGTAACATGATATTTACAGAGCTGACCAGTTAATAAATAGGTCTCAGGACACACTGCCTTTCTACGCATCACCTAGTAAAACCACAGTTCCCAGAGTTCATTGCTGCATTCTGAATGTGGCCTCTGGAATGAACTTGATCCGCTGGGGAGGTCGGGACTAGAGCACGACGAGGTCTCCAGAGCAGCGCTCGCAACAGTTAAACGTGATGTTCTCGTAGCGTGTGTACGGATGGAACCTCCCGATGCTCTTCTGATTGGCCAGGAAGCTGGTCGGGGCAGAGTCAGAGAAAGAGGGCTCCTCTTCACTGCTTGGGGAGGGGACAGGAGCCAGAGTCTTCAGCACCTGAGAGGAGGAGGAGAACCAGGTTCAGTATGGACCTACCATGGCTAGTTGCTGTTTTGTGTTAACTTTGTGGTTAGACAGAGAAAAAAGATATGTATATCGATATGTTGATATGTCATTGTGTGTCCCAGCTAAGGAAAAAAAAGTTTATTAGCAATATGTAGGCGACACCCATCCTAATTTAAAAGTGATTGTATATCCCAACCAATGGGAATCACAACATTCTCTCTCCCCCCGCCAGCCCATGAGCAGCTGATCAAGGAACATCATGGAGTGACCTTTTTGTTCCGACAGACAAAATAGTATAAAGTGGTCAAAACCAAAGGAGCACAGACGAGGAACTGTGCATTGATAACTATGCAGAGATCCTACAGCACAGCACCAGCCCCTGTTGAAGAGACATAAGGTGGCAGGTGTTCAGTTGCTGTTTGTAGGACTTGACAGCAACGCAACAATCGTAGACATCGTCAGTGCTTTCAATACTGTTTTCATGGTTCACCCTGTCCAGACTAGAACGATATATATACTGTATACACACACACATATCGTAAATATATGCCAAATTACCTTCTCAGCCATCTTCTCGGCAGGTGTGTTGCAGATGTGAGCCGTGGTGCTCGCTCCGCTGCTCTTCCCCACGTTGCCCAGCAGGTGGCTGCTGA
>OMLJ01016270.1:13046-24239 GCA_900302595.1 Gadiculus argenteus | reverse complement strand
CAAAGTCAACGTATAGACGCGCGTTCCAGGCGCCTGGAACGCGCGCCTCCATACAAAGTCAACGTATAGACGCGCGTTCCAGGCGCCTGGAACGCGTCTATACATTGATGGTCTATACATTGACATTTGTATGGAGGCGCGCCGCTTTCGGTGTGAACGCGGCGTACGTATAGACGCGCGTTCCAGGCGCCTGGAACGCGCGCCTCCATACAAAGTTAACGTATAGACGCGTTCCAGGCGCTTGTCGCCCCGCCGCTTTCGGTGTGAACGCGGCGTACGTATAGACGCGCGTTCCAGGCGCCTGGAACGCGTCTATACGTTGACTTTGCATGGAGGCGCGCCGCCCCGCCGCGTTCGTTGTGAACGCGGCGTAACGCTAGCTGAGGTGGAGCCACACGGTGCGCCTCCGTTCGAGCAGAAGGATTTATTTTTATGTCTAGACATTGAAGCACAGTAACAATACAGCTTACACCTCCGTGCATTGGGCTTGTGTGCATTGCATCCAGCCACAGTAAAGCACCGTGGGGTTTGTGGTCTTGTCATAATGGACAGATTGTTTTTACTGAGATTGTAGGGCTTCAGCTGGATCAAATGTGTGTGTCTGCAAACTAAACCAGAGTGAAGGTTTTATAGATTTCCGTCCATGCTTGTAGTTTAGTTTATATATTTTTTTACTTGCACGTTATGCAATGCAGAAATATGATGCGTTGTCTGTTTTGAGACGCGTTTGGCCTGTTTGAATGGTGTTGGAATAGAAAAACGTTTTGCATAATTATGTAAAACGCATAACTTGCCTATTGTGGCACGGTATGCTATTGCGTGCATTCAGTATAATGAAAAGCATTGTAATGAATGTCGACTGACAAGGACTTGAAAATCTAAATTATGCCTGGGCAGGACAGAACAGTGTCACATTTAAAGTAATTTACTGACTACGACTCAAATCCCTTTAAAGCCTTGTGTGCGAGGTTTTTTGTTATTCAGCTGTTGTTAGTAGGCAGATGTTTGTTTTGCCCATGAACTTGACAGCTGTACTGTTGCTAGGGAATCTGGTAATCTCTTGCTGGTCAGATTATGAGCTCGCATTACGGTGGCGGTGTATTGCTTTGCACCCCAGACTAGACTGATGTATTGCATGGACCAAACCTCTTGTTTTTCCCTCCAAACACCAAGCTATTACCCCTCAGAATCATTGGGAAATTTGTATTTATGACAATGATGGTACAGCTCTTATATGCATATTTGTCTGCTTTAAACATTTAAGACATTTCTTAAAACCAGGCATTGTTAAAACTCTGTAGCTATTGAGTAATTTGTCAACCATTTGTCAGTTTTTCTACAGACAAATCCCTGGCTATGATATACAGGCAGGAAGTGCTTTGAGGCTATTCTGCTTTGGGTTTCCCCCACAGACTTCAGCCAAAATGACAGCGGAAACTGAATGTGCTGATAATAATAATTTGTCTGTTTACCCGTTTTCTCTTGCTCTATTGAACAACACATGTTCGCCGCACCTGATTCGGCTTTCAAAGAAAACTTGTTCAGCGGCCACAAGTCCTCAGCAGCACATCATCTAGTCATCTTGTCTGCATTCCAAATATATAATCATAAATAAAGCCTCAGTTGAATTCCAAATGTTCCTGTGGGGAGGAAAATAAAATGGTTCCATGTTGAACAGATGAAAGTATTTGTGAGACTTAAGACACCCGTCTTAAGACTCCGTATCGTCCCCCTTTTCAACAGTTCCTCATTCGACGAGAAGACGTGTCGGAAGATTGCGGTGAAGAAGCTGTCGAGGCCCTTCCAGTCCATCATCCATGCCAAGAGGACATACAGAGAACTGCGGCTGCTGAAGCACATGAATCATGAAAATGTGAGTCTCTCTATTTTACTGTTCCTCGCGTATTGAAACCGTTAAGGCCCTCCGAACCGGCACAGATTTATTTCCATGCAAACCCCGTCCGCTCGAATGATTGGCTGATCGTGTACTTTTGTACTGCAATAGGTGATCTGTCTTCTCGATGTCTTCACCCCCGCCACCAGCCTGAAGGAGTTCAACGACGTGTGAGTTGGACGCATTTCACACGGTCATATATATACTATACCGCTCTCTTGACCTCTAATCAACGCAGAGATTCACGTTGACCACGGGTGAAGGTTTCCATCTTGATTGCGTCGCCCCATAGTGTTCCATTGTCTTACGAATGTGCTCCAACATGGCCTGGGCGCCACTGCTGCAGCAGACACCGTCCCCCGGTGCCAGGAAAACACCTGGAGGCCGGCCAGTACACTAAACGGACTGGAATGTGTCTCTGACTGGCCCGCTTGTTGGTTACTTATTCAGTCAATTGCAGCTACAACAGTTGTTTCACAGCTGGCTTCCTTCCCTCCCCTGTTCCACCTCCTGTTCCTGGCTTTTGTTGCGACGAAGGCCCATTTGCTTTCTAGGTATTTTAATTATTTGTTTGCCGGTATAGTTTTGTTCTTTACAAATTCGAAAGAGGGTGGCCGCTTGAGATGTGGTTGTGATTGGCCTCTTCTCTCGCACTCCCTCCTGGTTTCTGAGGACACTACAGAGAGAGGGTGTTCAGGGCCAGGGCCTGCAACAATGGAGCGCTGTGCTAAACCGAGCCACCATCAATCAAGGCCACGACTCTGAACTAGCCGGGCGCTCACCCGCGACGCGGCTCCATTACCCTGCGCTACACTTGACATAATGGAGTGGAGTTCTATCGCACGGAGTGAACTACAATGACACAATGCTGTTTGTTTTTCCAGCAGACCGTCGAAAACATTCTTAATACCCCTCGGCCTGGCTGGCACACACACACTGGGCCGCATTGCTGCACTATCATGTTGGAAGGGATTGTTGACAAGTGTAGTTGCCCCACTGTCCCAGATTACCCACTCGCAGGACACCGTGTCCCGTGTTGCCGTGCAAGGTCATCTCCCCTCGCGGAGTGGTGGTGGTGGTGGTGGTGTTGTGTCAAATGGAGGAGGAAAGGGGTTTGCCGAAGACTATTCTGAAACAAAGATAAAAGCAGGTTTTTCTGCACATGCATTACGTAACAACACACCACTCAATTCGTCCACTTGATTGTAACGCGGTCATGGCAAATAGTGGCCCAGAGTTCCCCCGGGATTTTGTGTTTACAAGAATGATCTAAAAACAAAACAAAAAAAACAAAGCGTCAGAAACATAAAGTGACTCACACACTGATGTGGCAAGACTCTATTTGAGTTCAAACCAGGATCTCTGGTTGGACGTGCTGCACCACCCACTCGGGGACTCTGCTGCATCTTTATATGCCGTCTCTATATGCATATGCTGCTGCTGCGGTCGTCTGATGTCTCAAAGGATCTTGCTGGGAACAAGTCAAATCTCCACCAGATGCTATTTAAAGATCCGCTCTCACTGCTGTATGAGAATAGACGAGCGTTCAAGAAATCCCAGAGCGGCAGAATGCCTACACATGCCCCCCCCCCGGCAATAGGATTAGGGTCTCCCACTCATGAACTCCCGTTGCACACACTTATTGGGGGCATTCTGTTTATTGACATTAGTCATTCAGTGGGTCTGTCGTCGCTCTAGAAAGGATTATTAGCGAGAGTTAAAGCTTAACCGGTTCGAAAAGACATGGCCATTAGGGAAGTGTCGACAAAAGTTTCCAGTTCCAGTACATAATGATTTCCTAATACATTACAGAAATGAGGCCATTGAGGTTTTTGTTCTTTATGTATCCTTCCGTATCCCGATAATGCTACGTAATTAGGATTATCAAATGAGCGATAAGTACATCAGTGAAAGAGAACTTTGTTTGACGAGGCTCACATTAAACGAGTCTCTAATTGCACAAAAGTGCAATTAGACAAAGTGCAAATCAACGTGGCGAATGTATTGTAGTCTATGTAAAGGCACAGTTCCGCTGTTGTTGTCCTCAGTTGCGTAGTATCCTGAGTACTCCTGTTCATCACTTCTCAACCCCTTGTGGTCCCCAGGTATTTTGTGACCCACCTGATGGGGGCCGACCTCAACAACATAGTGAAATGTCAGAAGCTCACAGACGACCATGTACAGTTCCTCATCTATCAGATACTACGAGGCTTGAAGGTGAGGCCACGTGTAATGCTGTGATAATTGATCAATAGCTCAATGCTGTGCGTCGCTTTGCCTTTGTGGTGAATCGATGCGCTTCATAATGAATGAGGTTTATTTAAAACACACCTTCTCCTGTCTGTTCTCAGTACATCCACTCAGCGGACATCATTCACAGAGTAAGTGGGATGTTTGGTTTTGATTTTTCTTTCTGCATATCAGCTCAGATTGCAAATCCCTCTCCTGTTGTATGTATGTATAGTGTCCGCTCCATACAAAAGGCCCCTGGGCCCTCTGTATAGTGTCAGCTCCATACACAAGGCCCCCGGGCCCTCTGTATAGTGTCAGCTCCATACACAAGGCCCCCGGGCCCTCTGTATAGTGTCAGCTCCATACACAAGGCCCTGGGCCCTCTGTATAGTGTCAGCTCCATACACAAGGCCCTGGGCCCTCTGTATAGTGTCAGCTCCATACACAAGGCCCCCAGGCCCTCTGTATAGAGTCAGCTCCATACACAAGGCCCCTAGGCCTGCGTCTAGTGTGAGCACTGTTTATAAACTTGACCTTGTTTTCCCCACACATTTATAGAATAACTGAATAATAATCCTTATTTGTTTCCTTACTTGGAATGTGGTATGGCATTTACCGACATTATACAGTCCTAAATATACACACAGAAACTCTTGGTTCAGTATGGGTGACATGGCAGTATTTGTGTCCCCTCCAGGATCTGAAACCCAGTAACCTGGCTGTGAACGAGGACTGTGAACTGAAGGTCAGTAAGACACCACCTGTTGTCCATTCACGGCGAGCGACCTTAATTACAAGGGGCTCGTTCGGCGGTCGGGGACCCAAGTGAGAGCCCGTTCCTGTCGCCTGTTCCTCAGATTCTGGACTTTGGTTTGGCGAGGCACACCGATGACGAAATGACGGGCTATGTGGCCACGCGGTGGTACCGAGCCCCGGAGATCATGCTGAACTGGATGCACTACAACATGACCGGTACATGAATGCTGCCGTTTTTAATTTTTGTTTCTCAGCGCTGGACTTGTACATTGTTTTGGGAGAAGGGTATTTCAAGTATTGTGTGTGTGTGTGTGTGTGTGTGTCCCGTACTTGTGTTTCAGTGGACATTTGGTCTGTCGGGTGCATCATGGCGGAGCTCCTGACGGGAAGAACTCTGTTCCCGGGTACAGACCGTATCCTTTTTGCGCCGCCCGCCGCCTTGTTGTGGTGTAGGGAGCTTGAAGGTTCAGAGGAGCACCCTACATGTTGGCATGGTTCACTACTTCCCTTTATCACTCAAAGCCGGCTGCATTTGAAGACTTATTTGTGATTTCGAAACCTCTGCAGCTTCTTCTTTTTTGCAGAAACGGTTGCTGCAAGGGCCCAGCTGCCAATAACTTTTTTTTCGCTGAATGTGTGGTTTTCTTGTTCTCTATTTAAACCAAAGATGAATCCAAAGCATTCCACTGTCCACCTTCTGACTGGCAGTCCCCACCAAATGCAATCCACTCTCATTCTCCCCTACCCCTTCTTACCGATTTTGATAGCGTGCGTGCAAAGCAGGAAATTGGATTCCATAACTTATTTTTGTCCAATGAAATGGCTAATTGTGCAGCCAGCTAAATATTTACTTTCATAGAGTTAATGGGCCTTGTGCTCTCCCATTACTGGTCAAGCCCAATGGGAACGGAGGGGACGGAAAGAGGCCATTAAGTGCATTTGGTGGGGCGGTGCCGTGCACTCTTTCAACAGAAAGCTGATGTGGTGTTTGCACAACAGAGATATTGTGCTGCATGTGGCTGTCAAGGCTGTGACACTCTTCACCTCTGAACCGCAGCAGGGTGGCTTGTTTAATTTCTCGACTTGTTTAAACACTTGTCCTCTAATGTCCATGGCCTGTGCCCTTTCCCAGCCTATGCCACACCTCGTGTTTGTTTGAGTAGATCAACCAGCCGAGACTGCATGTCCTGTTTTCCCTCCTTTTGTTTAACTAGCTCTCCACCTGCCAGCTTCCTTTTCTAATAAATTGCTAACTTCTATGTGACTCCGTTCTCCTCCTGGCCGGTTGCTGAAACGCTGCCAATCTGGCATAACCAACCCCTTCCAACAATGTATTGACATGACTTTAATGGAGACTCGTGTCTCCAGGGATACTGATATTTGAACAATGCCGATAGTGCCTGAGTTTTGTTGGTTCCCCATGTTTGTTGCCGCCTAACGGGAGAGAGATTCCACGGTCTCCCATGTCCAGCTCCAGTCTTCCTTTACCTTACACGGGTAGACATTGATCAGTTGAAGCTTATCATGATGCTCGTCGGAACGCCAGGGCCTGAGCTTTTGATGAAAATATCTTCTGAGTCTGTGAGTCCACGTCGTCATGCAAGGGTTTTGTTGTATTGTTGTCCTTTAATCCACAAAGAATCTGTGTTTGTGTTTGTTTGTGTAGCGGCTGCCAAACATGTTCTGTGGGAAAATCCTTGTCTGGGTGTTTTTTGTTTGAACTGTGTATGACTTTTGCTTCTGTGTCTATGTCTAATCAAATGAAACGACGAATCTCTTGCATTTTTTCTGCCACCTCTGTGACTGACTCGCTAAGGACTCCTCTTGCATCGTCTTTCAAAGCATGTGATGGTGTTCTCTTTCTTCTCTTGTCTAACAGGCCTTTTTCGGGCCCTCTCAAGTTTTTCTCAAAACATTTTCAAAACCTCAAAAGTTTCCTGGGCAAATGAAAGCGTGTAGAGAGAGAACGTGCGGCACAAGGCCCAGTAGAAGCTGCTACTTAACCAACTCTGCTGTATCGCTACACTCCCCTTGACCCAAGCCTCGTAGATATAAACCAGCTTCAGCAGATAATGAGACTCACAGGGACGCCCCCGGCGTCTCTAATAAGCAGGATGCCCAGCCATGAGGTGAGCAGGAGCCACGGCTGTCTTCCGGTAGAGCTTTGGGGGGGTCACTATAGCTTGCCCTCACGCCACTGTCCCCCCCCTCTCCCCCCTCCATATATCTACATCTGAGTGAGTCTAGGGTCCACGGCAATAGTGTAGCAATAAACTGTTTTTGCCAACTCAATGGATCCAAGACAAATGATCATTTGTTTGCTTTATTTTGATTAGATGTAGGTAGTGTCATGGGCATGCTTGATGCATGCGTTTGAAATTACTATTTCTATCAGCTAACGTCTAACTTGTTTGCTAAAACGGAACAGTTGTGAGCATCAGTGTTTCGATGTGACAAGTTGTCCATAGTCTTTAAATCAAGAAGTGTTTATCAAGAACTTATTACAAACACATAATTCTCTTGGAAATCCGTTTCCTTATGGTACTAATTACTCCCAAGTTATTCCAGACGTCTTGCTACATGGTGCTTTGTCTATTTTCCCGCCTGTGCATTTACAAAAAAATATGCCCTCTCACCTCTCGGCAGATCTCTACGTGATGCTTAGCTTAATGATTAAGTGCTCTTATAGAGATATTATGTCATAATATAAAATTGTGTAGAATTCTATATTGGTTCATCATCAATCATTGACTGCAATGAGGGAATTGTTTGTGTTTTCAGGCCAGGAACTACATCAACTCTTTGCCGCAGATGCCCAAGAGGAATTTTGCTGACGTGTTTATCGGTGCCAACCCCCAAGGTAATACAACGCATGCGTTTTAGTAAATGTAAGGTGTATTGTTCTATACATCACTGTCATCAAAGTTTAACTTCGAGACTGACGAGTCATTTGAAAATTACTTTTTTGGCCGAGAGTTGTATCAGTACGGCGATTTTACGACGGTATATGCCAGACATATCCAGAGTTTCCAGGAGTTTGCCATTCAAAAAAAAAAAAGCACCGCACAATTTTCACAACCATTTCACACTGGGGCAACCCATCTATGCTCAAAATGTATACACCCCAAACGTTTTTCTTAGTAAAAATGTATTCATCTCTTTAAAAAAAAAAAAGTGGCAGTGTAAGGTTGTTGCGATGCATTGACCTGATACGTTTCTTCTGGACTGTTCCAACAGCTGTGGATCTGCTTGAGAAGATGCTGGTTCTGGATACGGACAAGCGGCTCACTGCGGCCGAAGCGCTGGTCCATCCCTACTTTGCCCAGTACCACGACCCCGACGATGAGCCCAACGCAGAGCCCTACGACCAGAGTTTTGAGAGCCGGGAGCTGGAGATCAAGGAGTGGAAACGTATGTGTAATTGTCAGCATTTTCCTGATTCACAGAAACGGCTGTGTTAACTAAAAAGACAGAAGCTCCTACTCCGCTGCTGGACCTTTGGGGGCCCTACGCATAGTTGGTCTATGGCGCAATTTTGTGCCCCCGAATCAGGTTGCTGACGGAGGCGGGGTGCGCGTGTGTGCGGGGCGCATGTGTGTGCGCAGAGAAAGCGTGCTTTGCCTCCGATGCAAAAATAATAATAATCATGAGTAATAATTATCAACCTTAATTTACGCGTTGGGGAGCGGCGGCCTCGCTGTTTCTTGACTCTGGCTGCTTTCTCTGTACTGCGTCTTTATCTTGGCACCCGTGTACACAGTGAAGAGGCCACACCTGCTCTGTGATCAGGCGCCCCAGGCGAGTTAATGCAGAGTGCCTTTATAGATTTGATTTAAGGCCTGTTTTTCACACATAGATGAAGTCAGAGGAAATGCCAGAGGCTGTTTACCACTAAGATTAGGATGTGCACTGATGTGACTCTGGTTTGTAACTAACCGATTCCATTCCATAACAATCCAGTCTAGATTTTCAAAACTGGAAGTCTCACCAATCTCTTCAGTGTAACAAACATGGTGGAGGAAAGTCAAGAGGAACTAGCTGTGCTAACTTTTTGCAATATTTTCTTATTTAAAATAGACCAGAAAAAAGTGTGGTTCAAAAAAGAAAATGAATCAGTTTATAAAAGTACAGTACAGACTTGAGTACAGCCTTCAGCTTTCTTAACAATGTTTATATAAATATATATATATTTTTTGCACATTTATTATTCCTTTACAGGGCTAACCTATGAGGAGATGATGAATTTTGACCCCCCTAATGAAGAAGACGTCATGGAATCGTGAGCGCTGTCCTACCCCATCGACGAGAGCATCCAGCAGTTCAATACTGACTCCAATATCTTATAAGAGTGCCTGCAACCCTTCAGCCAATCACTTTTAATCAGAGAAAACATTCACTACTGTTGGTTTTGTTTTTTTATTAGAGGGAACACAATCAAAAGTGGAGATGGCGAGAGACGTCATGCTTTTCTATGAACCACTAGTGCTTTGGTGTATCGCTGGGAAATGTCCTCCATCAAATTTCCTTTTTCTTTTTTCCTGTAGCTTCAATAGTTGTATATCGGTCTCAAGTTGTATACGGACTTGTACGACTCACCACTGTGACACTCAGAAAATGAGATGCTGAAACGTCCTAAACTATAGCTGTGCTATTGCGTGTGTTTTACAGATGTAGGAATGAATAACTTATATTTAGCTTTTACCTTCTTTATAATTAAAAATAGAATACTGTATTCAGTCTTTCACTCTGACAAGATGTACACACACACACACACACACACACACACACACACACACACACTTGTAATATTAAATGAATGTCTGTTAGCTTTTTATTTAGGCCCTGTTCTTAATTATGTACATTGATGAGATTTGCAGTTGTGGGAACATGTCACAGCCAATAAGAATGTCTGTTCTCTACAAGTATTTACATTTTCCATTGTCCATAGCTATACATTATGTGTTTGCTTCAGGTCTCCAGTTGAATTGTTCTTAAACTAGTTAACTAGAAATAAATCCTATTTCATCCATCAGAAATAATCAAACCCCTTGTTCAAGAACCACACATGTTTATATGACACAGGAAAAAGTGTCACATCTACTCAAATGTGTAAATAGCATTTTCTTATGTCACGATTCACAAAGCAATCACTATCTTTGAGTTGTTTGTGTGTATGTATGCAAGAGTGTGATGTTTGTTTACAGGAATTTGAAGTGTCCAGCTAAAACTAATAGAAATACACATGAAATAAGGGATTTAGATGTATTTATACATTGTTGAGGTGGTATTTATGAACAGCAATCAAAAAACCCCAGTAAACTATTTTTAGTTCAGCAGAGTTACTATAATTCTACATTTGTTTATCAAAAATAAAAACTTGTTTTTCAGAGTCTCATGTCTCTTTAATGCTAATTATTATCTAATAGACTTATTGACTAATATATTCAACTTGAACCTCCTAGGTCCTGATGAGAATGCAAGATCTGACCAAGCATCAGAATCAAAGATAGACTAGATATGTATACTTTTCCTTTCAATCGTTTTTGGTAGGCCTCAGATCTCATATTAAAGGCCACTGAATATGGCCTCAGTAAACGTATGACTAGAATAAGGACCAGAATAAGGACGAGAAAGTACAGAAACCAAACCAATCAAGTTTTGCTATGACGGGAATGTTAAAAAAACAAAAAACGTAATGACTATCAAACACGTTTTCGAGGTTAGCAGTATTAGTAGTACTTATACCAAGTCCTTATGCTGCTATTTGAAACTGAAAACGACCAACGAGCGTCCAAAGTGCAGCTTCTCAAATTAGACAGTTGTAAAGGAGGGGTATGGGGGGGGGGTCTAGACAGCCGGCGACCCCGCATCATGTATGTTTAACGTCACAACTATCATATTTTCATATCATAGTTTGATACACACATTTGAAGAGAGAAACACATTTGACCCGAAACTACGAAGTATTAGAACATAACACGTTTGCGACAAACGCCCAGGTAGGCTACAAGCAATCTTCCTACGTACGCTCCTTAGGGGTGGAAACCACTGCGCATGCGCGGACCACTCGATGACTGCTAGTCTGGCTAACAGCTAGCTGCGAAGCCGACATGGAGAGAAAAGGTAAATCTTTACAAAGACACGGCATTTCTGCACTCCACCCGATGTCAGGCCGTACGGCACCTCACACGGAGACACACACACCGCGACATGTTCTCGGGGGGGATCCATAGCCGTTTAGAGGCGTTATCAATGTGATCGTTGAGCTGGTGCTGGAGCACGTCTGTCACGCACTGTTGAGCTGGGGGGGG
>OMLJ01016270.1:2226-12424 GCA_900302595.1 Gadiculus argenteus | reverse complement strand
GGGGTGGTGTTGTGGGTGGGGGTGTGTGTGTGTGTGTGTGTGTGTGTGTGGGGGTGTGTGTGTGTGTGTGGCTCAGGGACATGTTTACTATACGCCTTATTGAATAACCCGTTGCTAAGGGGCAATCAACCTCCATGTGTCTTGACAGTTTTGGCACTCCAGGCGAGGAAGAAGAGGGCGAAGGCAAAGAAATCCAGCAAAAAGTGAGTAACCGCTTCTGCCTCAAGTGTAGTCGGTGATCAATGTCGTGGATTGGGTCTCTTCCATCTCCAGTCCTCCTAACCCCCCAACGCCTCCTCCACTCATGTCGCATCCGGAAAAAGCACGTCGTGAGAATCTCCGACACTAGGCATGGGCAAAACGGTTCTTCTCCGGGAACCAGTTCTCTCAGTTCCCGTCACTATAACAAATTGTTCTTTTTGATTCGTTCTATATTCGTTCTATTTGTTCTCGCGTCTATACGTTGACTTTGTATGGAGGCGCGCCGCTCCACCGCTTTCGGTGTGAACGCGGCATTAGGTCTAGGGGGAGACGAAGCTCTGTTCGTTTGTCTTTTATTTACGTCACCATATTTTTGTTTTATGTTAAAAATATGTAAAAAAAAAAAAAAAAAAAAAAAGGAATAGAAGAATCAGTTCTCTTGTTTCGGTTCTCTTCGGTCACCTTCGGGATTCGTTCGTTCTGACCGAATCGTTCGCGAATCGCCCATGTCTATCCAACACACGTGCTGCTGCTGCTGCCGTCCGCACATGCTAGAGCTTTCTGATCTTGTATTGCACGTCGTCAACTATTCATTATTTATGACGCGTCCTCGTTTTGTTCAAGTGTCTGTGATCAGTTAGCAGTTAGCCTTGTTGCGGACTGGTCATAGCCGTAGGGCTGGCTGCCCCTCCTCTTTGTCCAATACTGCCCGTTGAACTACCTACCTACTAATAATTCCATCAGAGGCATCCGCCAGAGCGTTACATAACACCCTGTGCTATATTTAAATTGAAGAGAATGAAGCCTACATATATAGGCTCACTGAGACATTGCGTTTCAATGATAACGGCACCCTTGGAAATAAGCCTCTGGTCTTCATGGCACACCTGCAAATGCTAAATTAAATGCATTTTAACAAACCATGGGCTTCGATTTTGAGCATCTATTTATCCATACACTCTCTCATGCATCCTGAAGACTGTGGAGTGATAAGGCAGTGCGTTGTCAGATATAATTTAAATTCATGTATTTTTTAGTGTAACCTTTATCTCCAGGAAGTGGTATTGGATAACCCAAAATAAGCATTGTATTCTTGAGCACCAAGGGTTATATACCTGCATGCAAAAATTTACACACTAACCCAAATAAAGTCCAATCTGGTTTTGCCTTTTAAAGGTTGGAATGGATTGATTAGGTTATGTTTACTACTGGATCCCAAAACTTAACAGCAATTATTGTATTTATATTATATTTATACACATTGCATTGCCAGACTCTCAAGTCTAAAGTGCTGACAATGGCTGCAGAAAATTGTCTTAATTGTAATCTGTCAGTTTTAATTCATTTTGCTCTGTCTGTCTTGAGTCGAAAGGGCTGCATTGTTAAATAATTTAGACGCATTTTGAAGAGATTTTGCTAAAGAGATGTTAATGAGTTCGCCAGTACCAAGCAGGAGACCAGAGGGTCCACTCCGTCATTCACCTAGCGCTGAGATGATGCCTCCACGACGGCGGTTGAAGCTCCTCAGGAGGCCTCTGTGTTGTTGCCTAAACTAAATTAGATGTTTGACGAGTTGGAAACACCAAGACCACAGAATTAATTTGCAGACTTCAGTCAAATTAAGACGTGCATATAATTTCAAGTTAATAATTCAGCAGTCCTCCATCCAAAGCGATGCACATTTCATCGGCATTAAGGAAGGCGAGCAGGGTTTAGGTGCTTGCTCAAGAATTGAGGTAGAAATAGGAATTAAACCCAGAATATTTTGGGATGGGATTTCACCAACTAGATTGTGCCCCTGCAATCGTTCAACTAATATCCGTGCACAATATGACCACACACGATAATGACGGATTGTGATACTTGAAGGTAGGAGCGGAATTGCCTTTTCAGAAGCGAAAGCGTGTGGGGAGACACTTAAATCGATGAATCAGTCCTCGTCCCTATTGTTTTTTTGTGGATCATGTTTTCACAAAGTCTGCGGTGGATCAGGCTGTACCTCTTCCCTTGCGTGTGCCCGCGAGCCTCCACTCTAGACCTCTCCCGGGACTTTGAGTGACCGCTCTTATCCCTGTGTGTCCCACAGGCAGCCGGCTCACCCCAGAGCTCTGCCCCAACCGCAGCCAGAAGCCTCTCCACAGGAGCCCGAGGAGGAGATCCTGGGCTCCGACGACGAGGAGCAGGAGGACCCCAACGACTACTGCAAGGGTACGCCTCCCCCCCCCACCCCCTCCCCACTCAGTCTCACCCGGCTTAAATGGTGCAAGTTGGAATTTAGTCACGTCCAAACAAACTTGTCAGACATGGAATACAATATTCATGAGTATGTTTTTAATTAGTGTGTAATCCCATGAAACACAAATATTCATTACCTTTAGAATTTGCTCTTTATATCTACAAAGAGACTGGGTCCCCTACCACAGAGCCTGCCATGTTTCTGCAGTAGCCCAGAACCAACTAACGACTCTAGAGACGACGTATTTTTAATGAATTAGCAATCATAATTGCTACCTTACTTGTCAGTCAGTACTTGTAGACTAAACACAAATTGTAAATCTATCGAGGAACCTTCCCGAGTTGATGCTTGGCTTCTCAATGCTGTCGTAGACAAATTTCATACCTTTTGGAATACCTACTGGCACCTTACATGCCGGTACAGGCCACCGTAGCTTCTTCTACGCAGTCGGAAAGGTAGAGGAATTCACACGGTCGCCATTTGCAATCTCCCCGGTAGATGGCATTCTATTCTACACACTGCGCACTCACACTAGGCCGTCTGTACCGCGCCCGAGTACATTTTAGATCGTTTGGCTAGTGTGAACACGCCATCCGTACTCCGGTACAGTTAAATCGCGTGGCCTCAGTACACTTCGGAGAGGTGTGTGCTCAGGCCGCGGTACAGATGCTAATGAGCCGACACACGCACACGCACGGACACGCATACCTACAGTACCAGTCAAAAGTTTGGACACACTTTCTCATTAACTTGAAAGTTAAGAGAAAGTGTGTCCAAACTTTTGACTGGTACTGTATGTACGAGAGGCAACCGCACTCGGGGCCCAGTCGAGATTGCCGAGTGTGAGCACAGGCCAGCGGCACAGTGGGGGGGGGCAGCAATCGTACTTGAGAACGGTACAGGGAAACTTTGCCCAGTGTGAGTGCTCCCTAAGAGTATCTTCTCTGTAGGGTCAGTGGTTTTTAGCCTGCTGCTGCTTCTCTTTTACCCAGGTGGATATCACCATGTGAAGATAGGAGACCTTTTCAACGGGAAGTACCATGTCATCAGAAAGCTGGGATGGGGACACTTCTCCACAGTGTGGCTGGCGTGGGACATCCAGTAAGAACACTCTTTCAGCTATTGTTTTTGTGTTTTTTTCACTTGGTGCCTATTTTTGGTGATTTCTTTGTATTTGATTGTCATTGATGGCACTCTCTGGTCTAAGTGGTACGTGTCATTGTGGTTTGCAGGGTGAAGCATTTTGTGGCAATGAAAGTAGTGAAAAGTGCAGAGCACTATACCGAAACGGCCGTGGACGAGATCAAACTCCTCCGATCTGTGAGTAGAAATATTAACTCATTGAATTGTAATTTGTCAATGTGTGAATGGACATGAATGGATGATTGGTAAAGTAAAGTAGACCTGCTTTTATAATATAGGGTAATTGATGTATATTTCAAGCTTTGTAATCCTCCATGTGTGTATATAACTAGGACTTAGTGGTTTTCTTATTTCAGAAAAATAATTCTCTGATTGAGAATATTTCTTTGTTCTATTCCCACCCTCCTGACAGGTACGAAACTCCGACCCCGACGACCCCAACAGGGAGATGGTCGTCCAGCTGCTGGACGACTTCAAGATCTCCGGCGTTAACGGAACTCGTATCCTTTCTGTCGCTCTGCCCGGCGTCTCCCAGCCGTTTCCCGGGCTGCCGTGAGACCGGTGCATCTGATCCATTGTTCTCACTGGTGCACCAACCTGGCGCTGCTGGACTCCTCTAATTCCCTTTTGGAAAGTACTTTGTCAGCCAAAGGATAAGTCCTCCACACTGGTGTCGTATTTCGGCTGGAAGCCGACGTGCCGGGGACATCATAAACAACAGGTGACCGCCCCTCTGAATGGAGGCCCGAGTGTCCCCAACAGACCCCACCTATCAGCTAACCTGTGAGTGGCCGTGCGAGGTCGGGTTGCTGAGGGCGAGACGGGGCCATTGACGCTGTCCCTGCCCCCCGGGAAACCCCAATGTAGTGCTGTCATATGAGACCGCTTGACACGACGGAAGTATTTTTTCGCCCCCTCTAAGAATGTTTTACTTAGATGCTGTCCAATGACGTGTAGTTTATATGCATCACAAAAGCCGGCTTAGAAGATGTGACTTCTTTAAAATGGATTTAAAGATATAGGGAGATTTAAATTGCTCTACAGAGAACCCAAATTAGTATTTGGGGCTCTGAAGTCGTTACATTTTGCATTTAGTTTGGGTTTAAACTGGAGAGATTTAAATCTCCCCTTACATACTCCAAATTGCGGACAGAGTTAAGGAGAGGCCACTGCTGTACTTGGCTCTGTCAACGTTCTCGCCAAACTTGAAAGATGTGTAGAAAAAAAAACTATGTATAGTTGTACACTTGAACAGTGTGAAGCAGCCCTTAACTGCTGTGTCAGATGTGTGCATGGTGTTCGAGGTCCTGGGACATCACCTGTTGAAGTGGATCATTAAGTCAAACTACCAGGGCCTGCCGCTGCCCTGTGTCAAGAGCATCATACGACAGGTAACCCAACACCACCTTCTCTCACACTTAAGTATGGAGGAGACTCCCCTCCCCCTACCTGGGTTGGAAGAGTAGAGGGAGGGGATAAGCAAGTACTCTAGCAACAGTTGGAGTGTAGTGTTTACACAACGTGAAAGGATTTACCCTTTTCGCAGACATTCATTTTTTATACTCGATAAGGGACGACATGTTTGTTTAGCTTAATGATCAGGCTAATTAATAACACACTGTAAATAATCTTGCCTTAAGGGTAATATAATTAGTTACCACATACAGTAAAATTGTAACTTAACGTCTTACTTTAAAATGGAAATAATGTGTAATGTCATACATTTTGAAAATAACGTCCCCCTCCCCGGTGTATAAACCCCCCCCCAGGTTCTGCAGGGCCTGGACTACCTGCACACAAAGTGTCAGATCATCCACACGGACATCAAGCCGGAGAACATCCTGATGAGCGTGGACGAGCCGTACATCAGGAGGCTGGCCGCCGAGGCCACCGAGTGGCAGCGGGCTGGAGCCCCGCCCCCCTCCGGCTCTGCAAGTACGTCACGCCCAGATTGAATCCACACTGAGGTCCTGAATAGTGTTGAATAAGCAGCACTGAACTGCACTGACGTTGAACCTATTGTCGTTTCAGTAAGCACGGCGCCGGTGCCAAAGCAAGTGAGTCCACCCCACCCCCTTCCTCCAGTCAGTTCTGCAGCATGTTTCATTAGGGTTGACTCCTGTGTATCACCCTCACAGGAAGCTCCCGTTACCCAGATAATAACCCATTTCTCCCCTTCTTCTGCGGGGTCGTGTGTGTGTGTGTGTTCAGACACTCAAGATGTCCAAGAACAAGAAGAAGAAGCTAAAGAAGAAGCAGAAGCGGCAGGCGGCGCTGCTGGAGAAGTGCATCATGGACCTGGAGGAGATGGAGAAGGTGGAGGAGGAGGAGGACGACGACGATGACGAAGACCCCCAGTCTCCCAAGGCGCGGGCCTGCGCCCCCCTCCGACAGCTGTCTCTACGGGACATAGGAGAGGAGGAAACGGCAGGTAGGGTTGGCTTCATTGACTGGAAAAAATGATGCAATGATTTTTTATTTTCTTTGGTAATTACATATCATCACCAAAAATGCATCCATTAAAGTGAGCACGTAGTAGGCAGTGACATTCTTTACATGATTATGCAATAACTACATCACATTAGTCATTTCATGCCACTTTTCCACCGTCGGTTCGGTGCGGGTAGGGCGGGAGCGGTATTGCTCAGGTCGGTTACGTTTAAGCCGGGCCGGCGATAGCCGCGGCAGCTACGTAAGCATTGTGATCTCCATAGCAGCCCGACACAGTGTAGCCTGCTAATAAATCCAATGAAAAAGAAGAATGCCCACAATAAACAAAGACAGCGGGGGCTCTGGACCCAGACCCAGTCAGTTGACGAGTGACCTTCTATTTCGAGGTGTGACTGAACACTGTCGTCCTCCGGGCCTGTGCTTCCCCTGTGTCCTCAGAGTGCAGCGTGACTGCAGACGTAACCAGGCTGGGGCTAGACGGCCCAGAGAAGAACTGCAACGGCCTCACCTGCTGCACCGAGGCGGCGGCGGCGGCGGAGCAGCAGCAGCAGGAGGAGGAGGAGGAGGAGGAGGAGGAGGGGGGCAGGGAGGAGTCGAGGAAGCGGGGGGGGGCGGGGGGCAGGGAGGAAGACCAGCACAACGGAAACACAGAGCTACGCGCCGCCCGGGACGGAGGCAAGAGGCAGCGGCCCGCCTGCAACGGGGCGGAGGTCGACGAGCGAGGGGACAAGGCCGCCGGGGACACCCAGAGCGGCAAGGGGGCGAGGAGGGCGACCCCCAGTGGCGGACTGGAGGAGGGCGACCTGGGGCAGAGTAGGACTCTAGAGGAGGAAGGGGAGGAGGAGGAGGAGCAGCGAGAAGAGGAGGAGGAGGAGGTGGAGGCCGATGAGAGGGCTGGCTGTCGGTACGGAGGCCAGGAGAGCCAGAGAAACGGTCAGTGTTCATTTTCTGGTTTGTTTGTGGTGCAAAAACTAGAGGGTCACCGGTGTCTTTTATTTCAAGCGCGATAGAAATTATCAGTCATCACAGAAACTGCTGGCCGATACATCATGAATACATAAAAACGTTGCAAACAAGTACAAAATCAGTAAGAAACTATTCTAGAACATTCAAGGACAAGCTAGTGGTCACAAAGACGTTGGAAGGATTTATTCGACAACACGGGGTGGGGTGTGAATGTGAACACTAAAATAGAGCTGCAGAATGTGTGTATGACCAAACAAAGGTGTGTGCGTGTGTGTGTGTGAGAAGCAGAGCTGCTGCGATGGTGGGAGAGAGAAAATAAGTACACTTTTATACGAGTTCTTCCAAAGTCCAGTAACAAAGCAGTTTGACTATACGAGTACTATAAATGCATTATCCTAGCCAGCACCATGGCTACCTGCCTAGCAATACAGGCTTCTCTGGAAGCTAAGCAGGTCTGGTATAGCCTGGAGACCAGACTCTCTGACTCCACAGAGAGTCTGGCCTAGATCCATTGGCAAATGTTTATTTCCTGGTTGGCGGACACTTGTCTGAAGTTTGAAATCATTGGATTTCCTTTAAACCAATCACTAACGTTTGGTAATGACGTATGTTATGCGCCGCCGCTGGACTGGAGTGTGGAACAGCATAAACGTTTCAAATTCAGCACACAACTTAAACGTAATCGCTCTCGGGGCGCCCTCTGTTCACTGGTCTGGCGTGATCTTGCCGGAGTAAACGAAGGCGGATCAAGCTATTCCAGACATTCCCTACAAGAAATTGAGTGGAAGTACGTAAACAGGCGGAGCCAGGCTAGGTCTGGTACATCCTTGGACGGGAGAGTAGTTGGTGTGTAGTAGGTGGAGGTTGCTGGATGGCCAGTAGGGGGTGCTCATTCCTCTGGTCTATGTATTCAAGCCGTTTCAAGAGCACAGTCTTTCTAATAAGACTTTAATAAACTGAGGTCCCGGCTCCCAGTGGTCACTTAAGACCCCACAACGCTCATCACAAGAGTCGGGGTGATAGCCCCGGTGTCCGGGCCAAACCCACACCCTGTCTGTTGTACCAACATGGCCCCCTAATCACCCTCCAGTCACTAATTAGAAAGTGTCATCATTCCTCACCTCGACACTATGACAGCCAGTGTCTATGGGGAGCGGTCTGGCACTTAGTGGCAGTGGGAAGTGGGTGTGTAGTGGATCAGGTGTCATAAACCCTCCACACACGCACTCACTCACTTTGTAATGTAATTTGGGTACCTTGAAAAGCGCTATATAAATGTGGATAATATCAGCATGAAAATGCAGATACAGATAATGCAGGCATGGGCCAGACCGACAATTGTCAACCCCTAGCAGAGACAAATGAAATCCCTCTAGCTTACCTTTCATTTTTATCTGTACAAAATGAATGTATACAAAATGAATACAATATTATGAAGCATTTTGGGGAAATTCATATGATGTAGTTTCGATTTTATGTCTTATATAGATGCTTATATCATGGTTTCTAAGCCATTGATGGCTATAAACATGCATATTTACTCTCATCTGCGTGCAAGGTTTAGTTTTCACGGTTTGCATGCCTGAGCTAACTAAGAGGTATCCTCACAATGGAGGGAGACTGTGGATTTGGTATCTGACGCTCTCTCCTTGCTTTTTGTCTGTGTCTCTCTCCCACTCACTCACTCTCCATGCTGTCCTATGCCCTCTCTCTCCCCCTCCATGCTATTCCGGTAAGCAGGCAAGCTTTCAGCCGGCGCGCTGCTAGTCAACCCTTTGGAGCCTGTGAACGCAGACAAGATCAAGGTGAAGATCGCAGACCTGGGCAACGCCTGCTGGGTGGTGAGTAGGCTGCTAATGACTTCAGGGACTTCCTGTGAGGGCATGCCCCCACAGGAAGGACTGTCTGTTCTGTCTGAATGTCTGTTCCTGGGTTTTCAGCTCGGGCCCATAGTATGGAATGTAGATGCATTTGTAATTGAATGTAAATAATCTTTTGTTTAATTGGGAAAGCCTAAGAATAAGGGTTATGTCTTGAAGTGTAATTCCGGCGGGAATGAAACCCAGGCTCTTTGTTTTGGCAAACACATTAAATAAGCCCTCCTGACAGTTTCTTAGTTGATAATATAGAGTATAGAGTTTGCCCGGCGCAATGTAACAGCCCAAATGGCTTCCAGGGTATTGGCTAGGGACAATGCGAACGCTCTCAAATCTGCATTTTTTTTTAACTAATATTGCTCAAAATGGCACCAAACCTCTGCAGTAGCATGATTAGGGTCCCTACACATAAAACGAAACGTCAACAACTTGGCGTACCGGGAGTTTATTAAAAAAGTTTTTTTTAGAAAAGTTTTCCAAGTCTGCCTTGCCGGTAGATGGACTTCCTGGAAACAAGGACCTACTGGTAAGGCATAGACTTGGAAAAGTATTTTTTAATAAACCCTCAGTTGTTCTGAGACTCTCACTCTTAAGTTGTTGACACTTTGTTTTATGTGTAGGGACCCTAACCAACTACTGCAGAGGTTTGGTGCTATTTTGAGCAATATTAGTAGTGCTTAAAGAATGCAACTTTGGAAGCGTATGTACTGCCCCTAGCCATGGAAGCCATTTGGGCTGTTACCTTGTTCCGGGCACACTCGTATTATCAACGAAAAAACTGTCTGGAGGGCTTAGTTGATGTGTTCACATGCCAAAACAAAGACCCCTGCGTTCCATGTTTGCCGGAATTCCACTTTAATGTGCATGTTGTGTTCGCTGTGCCATGTTGAGGTATCGACTGCATTGTGGGTACTTTGTAGCGTTGTTTGAGGCTAGGCGTCGGGGCGGTTATATGGTGTGCCGAAGGGGGTCTCCTATATCGCCCAATAGCTGCGTACCCACCAGGGGTACTTTTCCCGTTTTGTGGGTGTGGTTTGGAGAGAGGATCCGCCCAGGATCCGCCCCTCAAGACTCTTTCCAGCGGCTCAGAACGTCCTCCAGCAGAGGTGGTACATTTCTGAGCCGCTCGTAGCTCGTCGACGCTCCGTTGATAAGCCTCTCGGACTTCCCTGTGGTGCGTACGCGACGACTGGGAGCTAACGCGTGGGCGGAGCCAAAAAAAAAAAAGCCTGGGACTGAAAAAGTCCTGGTGGGTACACGGCTAATGTGAGTCTCGGGGGGGACTGCGTGTTTAATCCTTCATCCCCGTGCTCCTCTGGCTATC
>OMLJ01016267.1:1930-15809 GCA_900302595.1 Gadiculus argenteus | reverse complement strand
GGGCGGGGGTACTCTGGAAAAGGCTGACAAGTGTTATATCCTGGGCTCCACTGTTGGTGAGTGGGCATTTTGTAGCACATCCAGTCGACAGAAACTCTTTTGAAGAGGAGGTTGTTTTGGGTGTTTTTCAGCACCGTGGACAGATCCACCAGCATGATGGGGAAAGTACAGACTGAAATTCTCGCTGTTTCCATTTCCCCCTTGTTGTGTGCAGATGCATGTTTCATGCCAACATGGACAAGAAAATAAATGTGATTTATTGCATTATTACCGCTTTGGGAACATAGTTCAACGGGATCAGTATGTGCCACGCAAAACCAGGGTTGAGATATGCGATCAATTGAGAGGAATATCCCCCTGGAATTTAAATCTAGCTCGGGAAAATGCATTGAAACGCAGTTGTATGTAAATGAGTGCACCACGGGTGATTAAATAATTAAAAACAATAGACAATAATTAAACAGATCAGGGCAGCGATGGAGCCTGTGGGGCATTAATACATGTATTATGTAACCGAGCCCGCTGTGCTACTGAAGCATACGTAAGAAAGACAGCTTGACTTCCTTGTATTGTACAGTCCCTGATGCTTCTACTGTAGCACTACAATTGACCATGAAATCTAGATGACTAGATTAAAAATGAGGCGTATAGAAATGACTGGAACGTATGTATTACTGCCTGTACATGCCTGATCAAGCTGTGGGTTAAGGGAACTCATCATGATGGTACAATCCCGGTTGTCTTGTTATAAAATTAGCTTCCATACTGGTGGGAGGCGATGCAGAATAAGCATCCACGTGACATTGTTTGTCGTTTTCTCGCACGGTGCCATAGCGCTGTTAAACTGTCCTCAATACGAGGGCGGCCTATCAGCGGTGTTATACGGCTCTCTCAGATCGCTGTATGCTCTTTGTAGCGGGGGCCCTAATGAAATGCATGAGGGGGGAGGAAATAACGGAGGTGATGAATCCCGGTCCCCAGGGCAGCACTGTGAACAACACGCCCGCTGATGAACACTCTCGGCTGGGCCGGGTGACAGCCGACCACACCCGAAGATGGCTCTCTGACATAACTATGCATCAGAAAGCCATCTCCAGAGCCGTTCCACGCTCTGACTGCCCGCCGGTGCTATAATGGGATGTTTATACAAATAACTTGTCACAAGGAATTGCATTATCAACCGAAATGGATCCACAGCCTCTCCCCCACCCATCCCCCGCCCGTACCCCAAGGCTGTGACTGTACCACTGGTATGTCACACATTGCCATGTCGCCTGGGAGCGGTCGAAAAACAAAACACACCACCTTGTGTTGACGAACTGAGGCAATGAAGACAGGTCAGGTAGTACCCCAGGCAGTACTACCACTCCCCCCCACCCCCTTCACTCAACTCACCTCTTATACTTCCTCCAACAAAAAGACGCTAAAAAAGTTGTCCAACGTTTGTACACATTGGCTGTGAATTAGGGCCAAGTTGCACTCGCAAAACAATTGTTGTCTGCCTGGTTCGATAGGTAGGTAGGTAGGTAGAAGCTAAATATAATAATTAGCCCACTTGAACCAGTGTCAGTGTCAAACTCTAGGTGTGGGCGGGGGTTGATGTGGATAAAAACCATGACTTAATACTTCACCAAATAACGAGAGGTCGAGAAGTGCTGGAGTTGAATGATTTAAGACTTTATTGTCACTGCAAGATAGGGTGACCAGACGTTCCCGGAAACTGTGCCCGGGGACAGTCCCTGTTTTCAGTGTCCTGTCCCCGGCTACTGCTGTCCCCGGATTTTGTCTCAGAAATATGGTCACCTTACCGCAAGAGCAACACCATTAGCCGAGTTTAGTTTCACCAAGAAACTTACGAGTGATCCTGTGAGTCGGTTTGCAAAGAGCTGCCGTGCCGCAGGGTCCTAGAGACCTGCGCTACATCCCAGTTAATTTGCAAAGGACTGCGAACAGTCCGTCACCCAGTCGGTTGATCAAAGAACTGGCGTATCACCTGTACGCCCGTGCTATATTCTTATTGTGTGGCCCTCCCCCAGATATCCTTGGCCAATTACAATGCTTTTACTACAGGCCCGCCATGTTCCCCATTAACATTTATGTCCCGTCCACAAGGTCTACATACATTTCATACAGTAATCTTATAAGAATTACATAAAAAGGATTACATATTAAACATTGTAGTTACAGATTACACCTTTGTTACATGATATGAGGTTCTTGATTAAAATCCATTCATCACATTGTTTATAAACCTGATCTTTAATCACATGTGTTAAAGAGATGAGCCCTCCAAAACCAACATTCATTTAAACAGTAAAATATGCATTGTAGTAAATAACAATGCCACTTTATTGGTCTGTGGCATATATAGTCATAATCAAAAAGCTGGTAGTGTCTAATTTTAACCAGGGTATGGATAACTTAGTATGGTTAACTTTTAACCCTAATTTGAAGCTTACAGAATTACAGGGCTTACAAGCTTACAGGGACACCCTGGTGTGAATGAAGGACACATGCAAATGACCCTAGGAATGAGGGACTAGTTTAACCAGTAAAGCCAGGTAAAACCAATATTATTTACTTAAGTGATCTGAGAAATAGACTGATATCATTGACTACAGAGGGATGTCTTATTTGAATTCCTCTTTACGAATATATTCTAATATTTGGCATTCATCCTTTTAAACCTTCATTATTTTCTACCACAGGGTCTCCCTGTTCCTGTGGCAGGGAGGCTGTCAGACTCTTGTCATGAGGTGAGAATGAACAGCCCACACAACTGGTCCTACTCAGTTTATCAAACAGGCATTGCGGAAAAGCTCACGCTCCTGTGACGGAAGGCTAGAAAATATTAATTTCAGCCACAGCTGTGTGTGACGCCCGGTTATTGTTTGGCGCGGCTTGGCGGCCTCCCGACGCTTCCGCTGGTTGTTGTCTGATCGGTGTGTCCCCACCGCGGCGCCCCTAATCCCCCCTTCATTATTAATCGCGCCGAGCAGAAATGTCATGGCGACGGAGATCCACCGCAGCCCTTTGATTCTTGTTGACTGCTCCTTCCTGTGCGGCGCACCGGATAAGCCGCACAGGAAGGAAGTTCTGCCTGGGAATTTCCCTAAAGAGAAGACTTTTCATTTTGTCATGAGACGGGAGGATTTGCATTAAGATCTAGTGTCTTCCTGCTGCCAAACAACACCTCTGTCATTCACTTCAGTGGCTGTATCATGCCTTTGTGTGTGTGTGTGTGCATGCACGTGTGACTACCTCTGCATGCACATTTGTCTGTGTGTGTGGGTGGCTTTGTTTGGGTTTGTGTGTGTGTGGGGGTAGGTGTGTGTGCATGCATGTGTGTGCATCCATGTCTATGTGTTGAATGCGTGTAGGTGTTGAAATGTACGTGTGTGTGTGCGCACGCACACACATGCACACGTGGATGTGTGTGTGTGTTGAATCTGCCATCGCATTATGAGCAGACACCTACTGAGGGCCATGGGGGGTATCTTCTAAGCTGATTTCCCTCCCTCATTGTGTGTCCTACTTCCTAGATCCTACTCCCTTGTGTCCTCAACCAATCCCTAGAATCCCAGAGGCTCTAAAATGACATCACAGATTGTATAAGGAATTATTCAGACGACTCTATGGGGGTTCTCCAGCTGTCTAATATACAGATTTTCTTTTTACCTGTCTGTTGGAATAAAAGAGACAGGTAGAAATCATTAAAGTCCTAGAAAGCATAGGTACCCTGTCCTGTAGACCCCGTCTTTCGGATGAGACGTTAAACCGAGGTCCCGGCTCCCTGGGCTCACTAAAAGATCCCATGGCGCTCGTCGTAGTAGTAGAGCTGTAAACCCTGGTGTTCTGGCCCAATTCCCACCCTGACTGCATGCTTACTGCCGTGCATCACACACACACTTCCGCATACACACACACGCTCAAAACGTCATCTTAATGCAATTCATTATTTGTATTATTAATACAATTTGTAAAGACTCAGAGTGCAAACAACTGAGTGAAATATCATACACAGATATGGCAATAAGTAGCAGTACAGTTAGTAAGAGTAGAAGTAGAAAAAAGTATTAGTTGGGGGCAGCAGGTGCTGGCACTGTTAGGCAGACAAATGAAATGAAAGCCACTTTGTCTTGCTGACATTTGCAGCAAAAATACCTTTAAAACAGTTGATACAGAACTCCGACAGTTACCACTCAGAATATAATATAATCCTACAAAACCATACATAGAAATTATAGTGTAATGAACATTTTAAGCATGGAAAACATAAATTCAGATGGGATTTTGCCCGTGGGAATGTTACAAGTTTGAAGTGAAAACGACTTGGGAAGAACTTTGGACTTAAATCAATCAAAGTCATAGTTGCTTTGGAATCTAATAATTATCTGCCCATATTTCAATGCATCACATTATATCCTAATGCCAACCAAATTTGGTGCAATTCCACAGCTCATTTGCCACGCTTGTGTATTGATTTACATCACCTGTCGTTCGATTATAATTACCTGTTGTTTTGTTAACCAAGATGTCTGTGGTGGTAAACAATCAATTTTAAATGCTTCCCATGGCTGTTTCTTTAATGGCCTCTGACTAAATTGAACTTTCTTTTTCCTGGGGTGCCAGGCAAGGAATACGCCGTCACCCGGTAATGAAATACGCCGTCCTACTGTGTTCGTATTTCATCATGTGTTGGATGAAAAATAGGCAAGCCAGCACACCCAGTTCTGTGTTATGCTCACATTGTCACATCAATCAAATGAGCTACTTGATGATTAAAGACATTGCACTAAATCTCATTACCGTAGTATGATATAGTTGATATTGATATTCAGACATGGAGCATATGAGAAAGCAAGTTGTAGATAGCGACCAATGGCAGTGCCTCACGAATAAACAGATGCTACAAATAACAAGTATTTATTCCTCAAAGATGCCAGGTATATTGAAATGAAAAAAACACATTTCACTCCCACCATAGCTCTCTTTCTCTCTCTCTCTCTCTCTCTCTCTCTCTCTCTCTCTCTCTCTCCTCTCTCTCCTGCCTCGTCTCTTGATCAACGTGGTCCGTCACAGGCACGCAGAACTATTAATAACCTGCCCGGGAATTGGATCTGTCCACCATGAATGACGAAGCGAATATTAAAAGCACCTTTAAGAGACTGTCACCTCCAGCCACAATATTCATTTGATGCAAAGTATAGGGAGGCTGTGAAGCTCCATATTGAAATTGCCCCGAATTAATGGTGTGAATGATGTAAAGGGGGGGGGGGATATAATATGTTGTCAGCCTCAGTCAGCCCTTTAGACTGGGCTTCCTTCAGAGATATCATCTTTTCATTCAACCTGTCCGTATATTTGCCGGGCCCTGGAGGAGTGCACCACGTACGTATGCAGAACAAAACACAGGAACTCTATTGTGCGCCGTGAGAAAAAGCCCATTTCACGCGCGCTCCCTGCCAAATTACTTTGATATTGGCAATGTAATGAGGTAGATACCGCATGCAATAAGGCTCACGGGCTAAACAAGTCGTATCTAATGGTCTGGTGCAATATTTCATTCAGTTATTGACATAATATGATATGGTAATACCAGTGGTGTAGATAACAGCGGTGCTATCGTCGGGATAGCATCAAATGAAAATAAGGGCGAGGGTGGGGCGGAGGTTAGGTTAGGCATCGGTGGGATAGGGTGATAGACAAACTATCGTCACCATCTCCCCTGGCGTCTCCCCTAAAACATCTGTTGCCAGTCTTGTTTGTCAAAAGGACTTTGTTGTGCCGATTCTGACAAACAGCATTTAGCCTGAGTGCACCCTCGCTTTGAATGTAAACAACAGGAGAAGCTCTTTCTTGTTCGGAGTCAATGTGGGTCGCGTCAGCAGGGAATTCGTGAAAGTTTGTGGGCGATGTACCCGAACTTTACACAACACAACGTCTTATCACAGAGATCAAATAGTGCCATTCTATTCGCGCTCACACCGTATGCTCTCCATCAAAGTGTCTTTGACAAGTAGAATTGGTAACAGATATTTCGGTGAAGTCGGGAGAGACGGTGACAATGGTTTGATCACCCAGGCCAATATACCCAGGCTGATATAGTCCTCTTCAGGTCTGCAGTGAACAACACAGACAGGCTGTTCCACACACACACAGCTCTACAGCCAGCTAATGATAATGAATGAGCTCTTTCACTCCACCTGATTGCGAATCCTTCTGTCGTCAATACTTCTAATAAAGGGAGCCATTCCCCTATCTCAGGCAGGAATTGTGAAGCTAACCTGTCTAGCAGAAAATATATGTCTCCTGTTGATGGACGGCTAGGTTTCTTTTGGAGAAAACCACCCATCAGCAAAGGTCAAATAAGGTCAAGACTTGAATTGTGATCCACAATCCAGAAAGTGATACACAATATTCCACTGGAGAATGTATGATGAGTCTCACTCTATCTTTATTCGATTCAACAGTACTTCAGTAAAAAATATAATTTGATGTCTTATGGGCAATTGATACAATGTGATTACTTTTTTAACAAGAGCAGAATGGGCTAAATGTTATCTAAATCTGTCGTGCTCATGTTTTGAATGACACTTTTGCTAACTGAAATGAAGATATTAGAAGCAGTTAAAATATAAATACTACTACTAATACTCATGACGATGATGATGATTGTTTTTACTATTGCTATGCATAAATAAATAAGCGCTTCATGAACCATATTACCATGGGCGTCAGCAGCTTTTTTAATGTGGGGGGGACACTTTTTTGTGGGCGGTCTGGGGGTCCTCCCCCAGAAAAATTTGAAAATAATAGATTCAATTTCTGGTGCGTTTTACACCCAAAATAATCTCCCTCTTTCTTTGTTTTTCCTTGGAGCTGGCATGGTCTGCAATGACTACTATTAGGTTTTGATTTAATTCACAGAGGACTGACAGACAACTTTTTTGGCACTTTATTTTCTTTAAATGAGAGCAAAATATGAGGATTCAAAAAAATCAAAAAGTCAAAGAGTGAATTAGAAAATAATGAGGTAACTTCGAGTCAACATATAGCCCTATATTAATGTCATAGTATGACTAGTAGACCAGTCATGCAATATATTTTTGATGGCAAATGTGGGGGGGGTCCAAACAACTTTTTTTCAAGGGGAGGGGGGACGTGTCCCCGCAAATATATTGTGGCGACGCCCATGCATATTACAACCGAGATTGTTTAAAAGAACACAAAGGTTTCCATGGGCCGTGGACAAAAGTTGAATAGACAAAGAAGAATAAAACCCTGAAAAAGCTCCATGACGTGAATTCAGATAGAGGTGGCGGAGGTGGAGGGGCTAGGGAGTGTCAGGGATAATGCAGGGCAGCCTGCTGAGATGAAAGGCTGACCTCCCTCTTAAAGTGCCCTGCTATAAAATGTTGTTGCTGTCCTGGGGAATTGGAAAAAGCGGGTGTTGCTGAGGACGTAGGAGACATAGGATAAGTGTTGCAACCGGATGAAAGACAACAGGCGTCCAGGCCGGCGAGATGGATCTCTGAGCCCGAGGATCAGAGACTTTGAGAGAGATCATCCCTAAAGGAGAGGAAAACAGCACTGCTGGATATGTGGTTTGAAATTGTGCATCGACATCTACATGTACGTCTTCTTATGTACTCAAAATAGAACATGGTTACTGTGCAATGAATTATAAAGACAAAACTACATTTTTATTTTCATGTTTGTTCTAGCAACCTGTAATATTTAGTATTTAATTACTTTTTCCAATCAATACAGGGCCTTAACCCTGTGTGACCTCTGTTGTGTCTTAATTCCATTACGGCTAGGAAAACAAATGAGAAAATAAGTGTAATTACGCCTTTAATATGTGGAGACTGCATTCCATCTATCACTGCAGTGTTATGATGAACTTATTGACATTGTAGAAAAAAAGGCTAAATATTTGTCTGTAAAAATAAATCCATACTTGGTGGGGAAACAAGCCCAACAAAAACAAAACACATTCAATTGTTATTATCTAGTCAGAGGCGGGTATACAACAGGGTGTGACCAATCCTGCAGTAATACCACAACATCTACACAACCCAATCATTTGTCTAAATAAAGACTGAGGTTAAAAAAATAATAATATCCAACAATTGATTAGTGTACTTTTCTAATCCTTTATCCTATAAATTAAATTGTAATTGAAAGCCAGTGCAGGACCGGCATGGATTCCTATTAATCAATCTGTTCAAAACAAAATTAAATCGAGCATGGAGGAAATGCTCCACATATTCCACGCACTGGGTCAACAGCATGACCCAGTTTCTAATGCTCGGATTGCAGAATGTCTCTAATCTTCTTCCCAGTTTCCATGTAGAATCATTTATTAAAATGCAAATTGCATATTTAGTAAATTATTGAAGTAGTATGATGATGTAGTCCTGGAAAAACACAAGTCAAATATAGCGTTTTATTTACCCTGGTAGAAAGAGTGTGATCTTCCATGCACGATAAAACTAATTATAAAGAGACAAACAAATGTATATAACTATTTTAATAAGGTAGTGATAAATTACACAAATCGGTCCCAGCTTGACTAATATAATCAAGCTCTGTATTCTCTTTCATATTCCTTAATTTTATACATGTCTCTCCCTGGAAATTTCCCATCCCTTCTGTCTTTAAAACGTGTTTTTCATAAAGGAAATCCTAAATATTGTGTTCCATGCATCATTAAAAAATTTAGAATAATAATTGACAATTTCCTAAATGTGGTGCTCAGATTCAAATTCAAATCACTTGATTGATCACAGGGAAAATATATATGTAAAGAAAACAATAAATGTATAAATAAATAAAAACAGCTTGTTGGTGTCTCGTCGCAGATAACACATTTGTTGTGAAGACAACCTCACTTAAAATCTTGGCAGGCTAGATCTCCTTAGCAGTAAATGTTAAAAAGCGTGTTTTTCGAGGTGCTAAGGAGAAGCCCAGTGTAAACAACCACTGATGGAACTTTGGGGGGCCTACGCATAGTCATAGTTATAGCAATTTTGCACCCCCGATTCCGAGGGGGGGGGTGCGTCTTCTGCCTCTGATGCGAAAATCATAATAATAATCATGAGTAATAATTATCAACCCAAGTCCGCACTCTGCGTAGTCTGCGTATGGGGAGCGGCGGTCCTGCTGATGGTTCAGAGGAACCGAGAGGAGTAGGTTTCCCTCCAGAACCCAGTGCCAATTCCAACTGCTGTAGCTTCCAGCAGGAGCAGAAAGAAGAGACAAAGTTGCTGTTCCTCTGTTCATGCAGCAGCTTGTTCTGCAGCTACCAGTCTGCAGTGAATGATGTCTTGCCTGGTTTACATCACACTGCACTGCTAATCCGCCTCGATGTGAGAAACAGAAGATATGGTCTGCTGCATTTGAGCAGGCGCCAGATAACAGTTAAGATGGTTGTCTGTGGGAAGAGGAAATTAACTAATGAAATTCTTGCTAGATTTCATAATGGAAGTCATGTTACATGACACGTGTTTTTATTTGTAGTATGTAGAGTAGTATTGACCAATCATGCGGCCAATGTTTACCTCCTAAACAGTAAACAGCAACAATTTTTGGAACCCATCGACTATCGTCTGTCGATTTAGCGTTTCATTAGTTTTGACATCTGTTCATAGAGATTTGCCGAAATGAAACACCTGAAACACCTCCACAATATCTATGTTTTGTGTATTCTGTCGAGAAACGTTCGACTCGGCTGCAAATAAAAATATCGGAAAGAAATGCTGTGCACTGTTAGCTTGCTACTTGTGAGCAAGCTAACATTGTAGACGATGTCTAGAACTCCATACTTCTCAAGTCGCAGATCGGATTGCAGCCAATGACTAGCTCTCAGAAGAGGAGGTCTTTGCCCGGATATCCGTTACCGTTATTTGACCGCATCGGATCCCTGGATCTCAGAAATATGGGCCGTTCTTCAAAGAGATCAATTGTCATCAGACGACAGCTGATGGTTTCCGAGATTGCATGACTCCCTAGATTTTGGCAGTTGAAATGTCAGACAGAAGCAAATTGTAACACCAGTTATTGTCATTACAGAATTCAAAGCATGCAGTTTATTGCAAATGGTTGTTCTATTTCACGCTAGGAATATTAGTAATGATAGTATTAATATAGGCTGTCTAAAGCTAAAGAAAGACTATTGGATGAAGTGCTCCCATGGTGACTATTACAATCAAGCGCTGCGTTATATATTGGATCTTACGGGATGCATTGTTATTTTGTAGACTTTCCTCTGCGATATATTTCACATTCCTTCTGTCTTTAAACTTTATTTTTATTAAACTTAATTTGTGACCCACAATGGAGTAATATTGAGTAGTTTTCGACTGAGGTTGAATGAACTTGCTGTTAAAACAATGAAAATAGACAAAACCTTTTGTTCAAGGCAATTCAACTCAACTCAATAATTAAATTAATAGTAATCTGTAGTCTATTCTCATTAAATGTTGTATTCCCAAAACCTTGTCAACATATAGATCATTGTTTTACAAAAGGATTACAATTTAATAATTTACATTTACATTTAGGGCATTTAGCAGACGCTTTTATCCAAAGCGACTTACATATGTAGTACATATGTCGTAAGAAGTGCCACAATATATCTGTCGGTACAGTAAAGTGCAAGTACTGACAATCGTCAAGCCAACCTATTCCCCAGTGATAGCTACCTACTGTAGCTGCTACACAAATTAAGAACTATACAAAATAAGTGCGTACATTAAGGAACAAGCCATAATACTGTGTTAGGCCAACTAATTGACTAATCAAGGTAAGGTTATCGGAGACTGTTACTTAATTCAATCTTAATAAAAGACTGTTAACAAATGAACCATTTATCTTTGTCATCATCAACCATCATAAACCTAACATTAATCTCCCCTAATCTCTCTTTCTATCGGTGTCAGCACCACAGGCATTTGCTATTCTTTCTGACTGAAAGCTGAAAGAGGAGGAATTCCCTGGAGAGGGGCAGAACAGCCCCGCTGACTAAACAACCCAGAAAGAAACAGTAGTGTTTTTTAATTATAAGATAACTCTGACACCCCACAGACACAGCTCTATGATGTTGGTACACAAGCTGGATGGCTTGTTCCTATGAAAGGAGAAAAAGCTGGAAAGAAACGCCACTGTGTGGCTTTATGTAACAGCTCTCTTAGGCTCCAGGGCTTTACAGTGTTATTATGCACACATATATATTATCCCTGCACTATGTTACCTTTCTACTAGCGCTATTATCCCTATTAAAACATCTGAACTTAATATTTTCTGAAAATGTGCGAATCTGTGAGTCATTCCGTCCAGGCAATTTTTGTCTACTGTTGATAAAACTGTTGATGGGAAAACGTACATAGTTCAGATTTAATAGATGTTGGAAAATAAAGTATTACCTGAATGAAGACTGGGGGGGGGTGGTGGGGTGCTGAGTGTATCTGGTCAACTCTGGTCCCTCCTACTACTATTACCGATGTCTAAGCTTATCAGATGTGAATGTCAGTTAACTGTCCCCGTGAAACACTAAGGTGAATAACAAGAAGAGGAGAATAAGAACAGAACAACACATCATTCAGAAGACTTGCAGAGATTATATTTCCGAAGGATTTGCCAAACAATAACCGAAAGTTGTTACGTAAAAGCATATTCCTCCATTGGACCCCCCTCCCTCCAGCACCCCTCTCTCTCGCCACTATTAACGTAAAGGAAACAGATATTCCTCGCTCGGAAGTCCCATCCCCTCTCTCGCCACCAACCGCACATCCGAAGCACCCCATTCCAGGTGTTCTCCGTCGTGAGATGAGAACACGTGGGAACAAGGTTCGCCTGAATGTCGCCATTTACCTTGACTTACATTTGACTGTTTAATAGTAGATGATGTGGTCCCCAGTGGCCTAGAAGGAGAAAAGGGTTATTAGCAATCGTGCTCAAGGCTCCCTACAGGCTGTGGACATGGGGGATAGAACCCTGCACCTCATGAGTGGGAGTCGAACACTCTTATCCACTGACTATCTGGCTCCCCGCGATGCACCACGAGGATGATGATTACATCATCCCTAACAAAGAGGATGTCATCCGTTTCCACAGTTTCACAGGGTCCTTTGACTTGATCTGGTCTTGATTCTCATTCTAGAACTCAACCCTCATCCGTTCTAAAAGCAAATGACTCATGTTAAAACCGTAGTCTCTCTACCTTTCTCTCTCATTATACATTCTGTTCACGCTCCTACAAAACATGGTCGATTATATTCTTTTTTAATCAGATATGTGTTTTATCTGAACTTATTAGAAGCTCTATCAGGACATTCTGAGTCAAGGGATAAGTCGGTAGTGCATGCTTTGGAAGATTAAACGGTGTGTTGCTCTCTCTCTCTCTGACCAGGCCATATAAATGCCATGCTATATATAATCATAATGAGAAGCAGGCATCTCTCCTTAAATGTTAATTGAGTTGGAAATTTGGATTAAACCAGAAAAGGCCTGAGATGAATGTTTGATTCAGCCCTATGTCTGCGGCTAAAGAGGGCTGAATTCAACTTGATTACATTCACAAGGAATACGTAGATAACTCACCCAGCTAGACTGGGGCCATTTGCATATTGGTGCATTGCACACTTTGTAATGAAATTAGGGGGTAGAGCAGAGGCAAAAAGGTTGTTCAAACTGGTAGCATAAAGCCAAACGATGCTTTTATGATTCTTCACTCCCATACCCCAAAATGTTCAGCTCATATAAAAGGCCTGGGGTGTGATCGTTGAATCTGCCATGATTTAAACCACCGCCAACACATGGAATGTCTGGCATGCAAATATGCCACATAAACTTTATTCTTGTTTTCAATTACCTTGCTGTTCAAAAAGCCCCTTAGCAGTATACACTACATCGTTTATCACTATTTATTTAAAAGTAAAACTAAGTTAGTTAGGGTGGTATTGGTTTTGGTAGGGTGGTATGGTATGGTATTGGTTAGGCGATTTCACTCATTAATTGACATGTACCTTTGGATAAAGCATTTTTTAAACAAAAGTTATAGTACATCATTGCCACATTTGCTACCGACTATCATGCAGCATGTTTTTGAATGGCTTTGTACTGTTTGTACTGACAAAGTGGTACCTTGTGGTACCTTGAAGCCCTGATCTCTCTGTCCTTAGTCACACACATTATTCATATTCAATGCTGCACCAGTGCTTTACACAGTGTTTTCACCAACTGTCACCAATTCAACCTTGTGGGTTTAAAACGGCTTATATATGTATTGAAATGCTCTTCACATCTCCGTCAGCAATCCTTAAGTCAAAGGACGGTTGGATGTGGATGTCACAGGCCGGTAATAAGCCTAATCTAATCATCTAATCATTAAATTTGGCCCCAATGATTTGATTGGTTAGCCTACCTGTCTTTCTACATACGTGCACGCCCTCCGCAAGTGCACTCCTGTTTGTTTTTCCAAAGCTGCCTATGCTGCCAAAGTGTAGTTAATTCAGTTTTGCATCAGTTGTATTCTTTCAAATACCACTGTGTAAAAAATAACTCTAAACATGAAAAAGCCAGAAAAAGAAGCCTTCTCAGACTCAGTGGTACCCTTTCAATCCAGAGCTCTGTACAGGGCCACCACTCCCAATACGCAGACTACGCAGAGTGCGTAGGGCCCCAAGCACTTGGGGGGGGCCCATAAATTAAGGTTGATAATTACTCATGATCGTCATTACTATCTTCGCATCGGAGGCAGAGCATGCTTCTCCAGCGCAGTTCTTTTAAACCGAACGCACCAGCCCCCCCGCCAACAATCAGATTCGGGGCCCAAAATAGCGAAAGATGCACCCCCCCCCCCCCCCCTCCCACC